>PVJH01013724.1:8898-22563 GCA_004026705.1 Nesogale talazaci
AGTAGGAGGCCCAGCCTTGCTCCTGGAGAGCTGCTGCTGGATTTGAGCCTCCAACCCAGTTGGGCCGCAGTCCCGCGCACGACCACGACACCACCGGGGCTCAGCCCCCAATCAACTTATTTTGGACCCAAATACGTACTTCTCTGCCCTCTCATGCCAGAGACATCAGGCAGGCGGGGAATAGGGATTGAGAGGGTGCTAAAAGAAGAGAGTAAAAATAATAATAAATAAATAATAAATAAAAAGAAGAGAGTGACGGCATGTTAGCCCGGCCCCTGTGCTTCAAGTCCGCACTAGAATCTGTGGCCAGGGGCCTTCTTCACAAACCTGCCGGCAACAGAACTCACCACAGGCTAGTCTGAAGAGGCCGGGCCGTCGTGGTGCTGTCCCCGGTGATCAATGCTGCGTGAACGGGGTGAGCTTCTTACTGGGCCAAATGGATGCCATCTCAACATGACACGGTATTCTGAAATTGTCAGCTTTTCCTTTTGCCTCAGAAGTCTTTTTTTTTTTTTTTGCACAATGGCAGGAGAGGACCGCACAGCTCTTTCCGTCCTGGAACTGGCAGCCTGGGTGCCCCCGGCAGAGCTTACTGATAGTCTCAAGTTGGCCACCGGGCTGGGCCTTCTGAGTTCTTCCCAGGAACCAGACACTTCCGGAAAGCCCCGTGCTCGGTTGTGGAGGAGGTGGACAATGGAGTCCAGCCCCAGCCAGCTTGCCCTCCGACGCCAGCACCTGCCAACCCCACTTCTAATGTTCTAATGTTGTCCGTCACCTGGTGTGCCAACACGGGGGAGGTTTTCAAACCGCCTCCTCCCTTTGATGACCTGCCTCTCCATTCTTTGCAGACAATGATCTGCAATAATCAGGCAATTACCCTTAAAGACAATTACGCTCCTCTATCAGCAAACATCGATGGTCTTTTCACAGGTCTTTTAATGAAGCCGATATTAAGGACACTTTATTTACATGAAGTCACTTCGTTCCCTTTCAATCCTGGGGTTTGGGTTCAACATGAATGTTTTCAGCTCTCACTCAGGGCTGGCGGCTTGGGGGTTGTTGTGGCTGGGGCTGAGAGGGAGGTAGGAGGGCTCTTTCCCTCCTGGAAGAAGAGGAACCAAGTTTTAAAAGGTAGCTGCCCAGGGGACCCGGTACAGTGTGCGGCCCGCCCTCCCCAGCCTAATGAGAGCTAAAAGTATCGGAGCCGTGAGCTCAGCTCAGCAGGGAAAGCCATTCAGAAGGGCGCCTCTCCGAGTGCCTGCCTCTTACTGACCGCGGCGTAAATCTTCCCCACCGACAGCCCCCTCTGGGGACCCCCAGGTCATCTCTCCGGATTGCTCGATGGAAACACACTCCTCACTTCCCATAAAGGCTTTATCCATACAATGGAGGCCTCCTCCGTCAGATAAGGAAATGAAATCCTGGTGGATACCACAGCCGCGGTGGGCCACTGGTGAACAGAGCTGCTGGACGGCACACACCGCCCGACGATGTCCCTTCTGGGAGACATCTGCAATCCTCTCTTTTCACGCTCGCTCTCCACACACCTCGTCCACGCACAGAGCTACAGAGCCAGCGGTCGCACGTGGGGCTGCTAGCCACAGGTCAGGAGTGTGCAACCGGGAGAGGCCAGCCGATCGCCCCTGGAGGGTCCCAGTCCTGATGCTCAGGGGGCCGTCCTGTCCCTCTCATGGAGCTGCTAGGCGTCGAAATCAAGGCGATGGCCGTGAACTTGACCTTTTGAGTTTCGGCTCTGCAGATGTCAACACGCCGAGACCAAAGCTTCTTCGTGGCCAGCAGAGGTGAAAGAGAGGAGGGAGGGACGGACGGATGGACAGACGGACGGACGGAGAGCTACTGTTCAGGGGGACCCTGCCCCTCAGTGGTCCGAGCAGCTTGCTCTGGAGTGGGCCGATAGGTTGAGATTTGGCCCCTGCTCAGCAGTGGCACGGGACAGAGCTGGAGCGGTCACAGCCAAGCAATCCTCGGACTCCCCAGGGAGTCGCCCTGTGTGGAGGTGACTGGGAGGGTGCAGGTCAGAGCATCAGGCAAGGGGGGTTATTTACAGACGACGTCACCGAGTTACAGTCGTCGACGTTACTGGATTGCCACATGTTTTCTGATGCCTGTTTGCACCATCATAAAAAAGCGTTTGTGGGGCTGAGCCCCGGTGGTGTAGTGGTTGTGCGCGGGACTGTGGCCCACTGGGATGGAGGTTCAATTCCAGCAGTGGGGCTGGGCCTCCTACTCCTACCACCAGAGAGCAGTGATGCCCTCCCCCCCCAAAAAAAAGTGTGTGTGTTGGCTGAGCCCTGGTGGCACAGTGGTAGATTGCGGGACTGCGGCCCACATGGTTGACAGTTCAAATCCAGCAGCAGCTCTCCAGGAGCAAGGCTGGGCTTGCTACTCCCACCAGGGCAGTGATGCCACACACAAAAAAAGGTGTGTGTGTGTGTGTGTGTGTGTGTGTGTTGGGGGCGGCTTTATCCTCTTTGAAGGCTGACCCTGAACAAGGTCAAGTCAGGGGCCAAAGGTATGGCTGAGGGGGTCTGGGCAGGATCTAGGCTTGCCCCGCTAACTCCATTCTGATTCGTGCCTTAAAAAGATGAAGATCCTTTTCGTGGGGAGAGCTTCCATGTGATCGCCTTGCACAATGACGCCTCTGACCACTCGGGCCTCCACCTGATGACAGGCCCTTGTTTCTTTCAAACTCGGGGGGGTGGGGGGAGAAATATAAATAAGCGCAAGTCTGTTCATGCTGTGCTTGCAGAGAACTGTTTTCTTCCTGAGCTCAACGGCCTGGTGCCTCTAATCCGAAATGTCTTTTTAATCATAGCAGGAGTTCCAATTAGCGTGTTGGGTAATCTTTCAAGTCGAGCTGGGAGCATAAAGAGCAGAGAAAATATCATGAGTGAAGCCCCCCCGGGAGGACCAGGCCTGGGGGGGGCGGGGACGGGGCCTGTGTGCACACGCATGTGCCTTACACGAGTGCGTGCAGGCTGGCTTCCCCCATGTGTGGGTGGTGTATGCCTGAGCCCTGGGAGCCCCAACACCCTGCAGGAGCCCCAGTGTTCCCTCCCCACATGCTGTGCCGGCGTGCCCAGACACCTGCCCCCTCTCTTAAGAATACGACCTTGAGAACCAAGAGCCGCAAACAAGGCGGCAGGCCCGAGTTTGAGGGTCTCACTTCCAGGCTCCACGCGGCTGCCTCCGCCAGCCTCGGCACCGACCTGGAAGGGCCTCGTTGACCTACTTTCCTGTGTTGTTGTTTTGGGGAGTGCTGATGTCAATGCAGAATTCAGCAGAGAGGCTGAGTGAGAAAAAAAGAGGGGGGGGGTGAAGAAGAGAGATAGGGGAGGGAGGAGGGAGAAGAACAGGAACAGTGAGGAGCCAGCAGGGGAGGAGAGGAGGACCAGAGATCTGGAGAATGCGAGCATCAGATAATGGTGGCAAGAAACTGCCCTGGCGGTGCCGCACAGGGCCGCCCCCCAGAGCAGGGGTCCCTGCAGCCCTGTGGTTCCAGGCAAAGGAAACAGGACCATGTCCTCCACCTTCCCCTTGGTCACCAGGAGAGGCCAGAGGAGCCTTCCAGGACGCTTTCACCCTCGGACACTGCCCCCAAGGCGCTGGGTCCGCACCATCGGGGATGCCAGGGGTGAGAGCCTAGATCCAGCCCCGCAGGCGCAGGCGTCTGGGACTGGGTGGAGGCGCCCCATCCTCACGGGGGCTGAAGGGAATTGGTCTTTGGGGACACGGACGGCAGCTTCCTCTCTCGGCTGGCTCCTTGGTAACGCGTAGGACAGAGCACGGCTGGCGGCTGGCCTGCTCTCTCCTCCCCTGGTCGGGCTCCCCAGGGCTGCAAGGTTTGGGGTGAGGAGCGCCCTGGCTCTCTAAGGCGGGGAGTGATTCCAAACCCACTGCCCATCTGAGGTCTCCCCCTGGCCCTTCTGCACGGAGCGACTAACCCATCCCAGGAAGCAGAGCCCAGAGCTGGGGCATCTGGGCACTTCCGGCGGGGCCCGCCCTCCCTCCCGTTTGGCCCACAGATGCTGAGTGCTAAGAGGCCATCAGAAGTGCACATTCACGAAACCCCAAGGCAGACACCTCCCGGATCTGCACCTACAAGGCATAGTCCTTCTCAGGCGTGCCCATGTGCTGCTGAAGGCTTGCATTCTGGGCTGGGGGAGGAGGAGGAAGACGCCCTTACACGATCTTGTACCCTTTGGTCCCCCAACGAGCTCGGCGCGTGATTAAGCCCGTTCTTTCCTGCTCAATCAGCTCATCCATCTTTTAGGGAACGAAATATACAGAGAAGACAAAGCCCTCCGATGCTGAAATTAGACCCCGAAAAATAGGTTACCTGACAATTACTCGCCTCTAAGTGGAGCATGATCTAGTGGCGGTAGCAGCGGACAGGATGCTGGGAAGGCGTCTCTCTCTCCCAACTCCCGGCCTCTTAACCCCGCTCCTCCGTCCGTCCGTCCGTCCGTCCGTCTCGTGGCCAGGAGTCCTCGGGATCGTCCTTCTCCGGGAGCTGGAGGCCGGCGTGATGGATCGGAGCCTGAAGAGCCGGGTTCAGGACACCGGGACATGCAAGGCCTCACCACTCCCTCTCCAGCCTCCGCCTCCCGGGCTGATCTATTTACTTCCTGAGGAAGAGACAACAAGTGTCATATGAACCTTCAGGCGGCAGCTTCCTGCCTGTCCCTACAGCAGGCCCTCCCTTGAAGAGGGCTGAGATCAGCCTTCTCTGAAGGAAGGGAATCTCTCTCTCTCTCTCTCTCTCTCTCTCTCTCTCCATCTCTCCCACCTCACTGTTCCCCCCCCACCCTCCCCGGCAAACCACACTGTGTTGCCGTAGCATGTGTCACCCGGTCCCACTGTGTCCACAGGGCATGGCCCGGCCCCAGAAGGGTACCTGGCGGGATGAGGCGTGGGGGGGGGGGTGGAGGGGTGAAGGGGGCGGCTTCCATCGGCAGAAATCAACTCTGCCAACAGCCGCCACTCATGGGAAGCAGAGCAGAGGCGTGTGCGTGATCAGGAACGACCGTCGTGTAAAGACCACCCCGGTGCTCCAGCGCCTCGTCACCACCCCCGGCCGCAGGCGGGTGGCAATTAGGCTGGCACCAGGCCTGTCCACCCTGCCGAGGGCCGGGAAGAGGGGTCAGCTCGAGCCTTTCAGCTACTGCCACTGGGCACAGCGTTTGATTTCTCTCGTCTCTTCTTACTTGTAACAGCCCTCCCGCATCCCGCCCGTTCCCCACCCCCCCACCCCCCATCATTTTCCACTGTATCCTGTACACCACGGTGCTTTCAGGCAGACAGAAAATAAAACGAAAAGAACAAGAGAAGACAGACAGACAGAAAGAGAGAGAGTGCTGAAAGGCCCTGATTCGTTCTGAGGCTGTAACAAGGCCACCACCGCTCCTCAGACATCTGGGGCTGGCCAGGAGCCGCCCCCACGGGGAGCTGACATCAGTAGCCACAGGGCCCCACCCCTGCCAGGAGGCAGGATAGATGGCTCCTCAGAGCAGGGCTTAGGGACTGATTCCTGCGCTGTGGGTGGGTGTGAGGGAGCGTCAACAAATGTCCCCCTGAAGAAGGATGTCTCTATTTCCATGCTAATCCAGGCTGCACCACAGTAGAGCCCTGTCTCTCTCGCTCTGAAAAACAGGAGCAGCCACCAGGGCTCACTCAAGGGTTCTGACAGGCCGATCTCCCAGCCGAGGGCATGGAAGCAGGCCCCGGATGGTACACATGGCATCTGCTGCCATGCTGACCATAGGGCCAATACTTGGACTCTTCCTGGCAGTTCCCCCATGCCTTCCCACCCCCAAGCTTGGATGCCTACTTTCAGGAAACAATCCCCAGAAGCACACACAGTGTCTCTAGAAATGGAATCCACTTGGTGATCATTAGCGACAACAGGGTGGCCCAGCCTCTGCCTCTCCAGCAGGGCCTGATGGGGCACCTCTGTAGCCTTTTTTTTTTTTTTTCTTTTCTCTCCCAGTTCCTGGAAAACGTTCCTGGCTCCTGCTTGTCTCCCACGGAATGGGAACGCCGGGCCTCGCTGCGTATCTGCTCCGTGCTCTGGAGATCAAAATCCCCCAAACTCATTAACCGAAAACTTTGCCGAGGGAACAGGGCACACGGAGCCGGCACAGAGCCCAGTGCCAAGTCTTTCATTACAATGTCTTTCAACAGGAGAGCTCCTTGCCAGCGGCCGTGGGCACTTGGCCACGGCTGGCCCTGGGATGCCGGAGGAAGGGGAGGACAACGGCTGTGTCCAGGTCACAACAGATGGACTTGGTGGCCGGCCACGGGGGCGGAAAGCTGTTCACTGCACGCTTGGTGCCACTTGCTTGCTTGCTTTGGAGGTGATGTTCTAAAGGGCTTTCCCTGGGTCTTTGATGCGCTTTCGTGTCTCATTTTTGGCACAAGCCTCGTGCTTTGTGCTGATGGCCAGTGTACCTCCGGGCTGTGGTTCAGATGTCGTTCAGCAGTTGTGTTCGTCTGGGCGGACAAGAGAAGCAAACTCATGGAGAAACGCATATGTATATGAGAGAGTCTTATACAGAGGGTAATTGTACACTAAGAAAACATCCCAGCCCAGTCCAGCTCAAGTCCATTAGAAACGATATGAGCCCATATGGCCGACAGCAATCTACAAAGTCCTCTTCAGACTCACGAAACACATGCAATGATGTCAAATGCAGGACGATCAGAAGCCAGTGGGTGGAAAGGCTTTGGATCCAGGGGTGGTGTCAGCATCTCAGCGTTGGCAGGGTCTCCCCGTGGCTTCTCTTGGTCCGGGTTTCTGATTGCATCAGGGTAGGTCCATGTGGCTGCTCCTCAGGGATGTCTCGCTGGGAGCCAGCCTTGTCAGCCCCGTCTCTCAGGCAGCGAGTGTTGCCAGTGAAAAGTCTTCAAGGAAGAGAACTGAGAGAGACAGTGTCTCTCCCCTCCAAGAAGGAAGTACCACACTTTTCAGAATTCTCCGGAGAAGATCACGCCCACACACAAAAGTCTCATTGGCGATCTCCAAAATAACAAGCTAGACTCCACCCCCACATGCTTAATCCTCAAATTGACACCAGATTAGGTGACCCATAGCAGTCAAATCCCAGCCCCAAGGAAGTCAGTCGGGTTGTAGCTGGTGCTATAGAAGGGAGGGTTTGGGGCTGAGCCCCGGTGGTGTAGTGGTTGTGCGCGGGACTGCGGCCCACTGGGATGGAGGTTCAATTCCGGCTCCCAGGAGCAAAGGCTGGGCCTCCTACTCCCATCATCTGAGGGCAGTGATGCCTAAAAAAAAAAAAAATTAAATTAAATTAAAAAAAAAGAAGGGAGGGTTTGGGGGCAGGAAGAGGCTGTGAAAAGAGGAGGCAATCAAAAAAAAAAAAGAGGGCAGTAATGCCCCCCCCAAAAAAAAAAACCGAAAAGAAAGAGGAGGCAAACAGGGCTGTGGTGGTCACTCACTGAGTATGACGGAGACAGGAGTGGCCCCAGGCTCCCGTTGCCCTGGGCCAGCTAGTAGAAAGAGCATGTGAGACTTCACGATGGGGTGCCAGAGTCACAGAACTGCCCCCAGGACAGAGTCATCTCTCGACAACTGGTCTGCTCCTCTTGGACCCTTGTCTACCTGCCAGAGGGAATTTCCCAGCAACCTTTGGGACACTAGAATTTCCTGGGCTCGCGTCACATGCTCAGCCGCTCTCTGAAAGGCTGGGGTGGCGGCCACGTGGAAGAAAGGCCTGGCGATCTTCCGAAAAACTCACCATCAAGTAAACCCGACGGAACCCAGTTCCACCCTGACACACAGGACGGCACCCACTCGCTGATAACTCAGGAGACCTGTGGTTGCGACGCTGTCACAAAGTCACACGTCCATTGAGTCTTTCCTCAAAACCAAGCCACCAAAGATAGCCTTTTCTATCTCAGTGGGTCACTCAGTCCGGGTTCCTTCTCGCCAAGGTGGTTCCTCAGACAGAGGGCCACGGAAGAACATCTTGTCCCCGTGGTGGCTCAGGAGAGGAAGGAGTACCTCAGGCCAAACACTGACACCCACCCCCCACAGGTCTAAGTTTGGAGGTTCTGCTCCAGGCTCTCCGCCCATAGGGGGAGGGGGCCTCACCCATGCCCCCCTGCCTCTCCTTAGGGATGAAAGGACATGCTATCTGAAGAAACAAAGAAACACCAGCTCACGGCACCCCGGGGATGTCAGAGAGGAGCAGTGCTCAACAGGGGTGTCCGTGGGGGCCATGTTTTTGAGACCCCCGGGTGGATTTGAACCACCGGTCTTTGAGTGAGTAGCTGAGCAGCTAGCCATGTGGGGTATCCCTGGACTCCCTGCCATTCCTTCTTGTTACACCGTTTTACTGGGACACAATCCACATAGGGTACCACTCAATATTCTATCCCCCCAAGAAGAGCCACAACCAGTGTTAGGACTCCTTGCTTCTCTGTTCTATTCTGACGCCATCTGCTGTGTCGCCGGTCAGCTCTGAAAACAGTCCGTCCGTCTCTGGTTGCATCAGCGTACCTGTGGTGCCGCCCAGCCTCTGCCCGGATCTGCCTTCTGGATGGAGCCTGAGGAGTGAAGTGGGGCTTCTCGTTCTCATCAGACCAGAGTATGAAGATGCCCAGCCCCTGACTGACCCCCAGCCCACTGGGTGAGGGTGTGGCTGGGCCAGACAGGACTCCCCATCACAAGCTTGGGTAACAGCCATCCCTGTCGATTTAACATCAAGACTCTCATATGCTGGGAGAGGAGGCCTGCTAGTAAAGCTGGCTACATGCTGCGCGGCTGACTACCAGGTCAGCAGTTCAAACCCAGCAGCCTCGCCTCAGGTGAAAGATGAGGCTTTCTGCTCTCATCAAGAGGTGTGGCGTAGGCCTGAGCCCCGGTGGCGCAGTGGTTGTGTGCGGGACTGCGGCCCCCTGGGACGGAGGTTCAGTTCCAGCAGTGGGGCTGGGCCCCCTACTCCCACCACTGGAGAGCAGTGATGCCTCCCCACCCCCCCCCAAAAAAAAAGAGGTATGGCGTCAGGAGCCCAAGGGGACAGGCCAACTCCGCCCTCTAGAGTGGAGTCCACCCAAAGGCAGTGTGCATGCTTCTCCTACGTAGATGATTTTTTTTTCTCCTTAGAATTCAAATGTTTCTTTTTTTTTTTAATTTATTTTTTTAATTTTATTGGGGGCTCTTACAGCTACTACAACATTCAGTACATCATTTGTATCAAGCACATTTGCACACATATTTCCACATACATTTCCCAATATTTTCCACCTGAGCCCTTGATACAAGCCCCTTTAAAAAAAAAACCCTCCCCTTTCCCTCCCCCCCCTTTTTAAAAAAATTAATCATTTTATTGGGGGCCTACGTAGATGATTTAACATCAGGGCAGCGTTTGTAATCCTCACGTCGGCCCTGCCTTACACCCCAGGGATGAATTCTCAGGTCATATAAGTGGAAGGTGAGGAATTTGAACCCAGATCTGTCTGCCCTACAAATTCCCCCCTGCCCCCGTGCAGACCCACATTGGAGGAGACACAGAAACCTGCTCCCTGTGCCAGAGGCCCTGCACAATGGGGGGTGGGGGCTGAGGGAGGGGTGGTGTCCTCGAAGGAAGCTTAAAAGGGAGGCAGGAAGTCCAGGGTCCCATCTACACCGAGCCACGGCGCTGCGTTCCGATTCCCCCGACCGCTAGCTCAGCTACTCTCCGTTCAAAAAATTAAAAAGCACACCTGGTTCCTGAGAAATGTCAAGTATTACATGCTCACAGACGTGTCCAGAACAATCCAAAGTGCTGCACACCGTCACCCCAGTCTCTCCCAGACAGCCTGGCCGTGGTGTAGAGAAAGCGGCTCTTGTTCGTCTGGCCTGGCGGTGTGTTTCTCTAGCGCACCGAGGACCAGGCCTCCAAAGGGGAGGAAAACATCACCCTCACCTTCCCTCACACGGGATGGACGGGGAGGCGGCGGCAGCGGTGTCGCTGGAGAAGTCTCGCTTTCCTTGCAGAAGACTCATTCTGTTCCCTGCTAACGCACGTCAGGTGCAGCCAGCCATGCAGCTATTCCTGGGGTCTGCAGGCTGCTCTAACCCCAGACGACAGGTTTCCGCCGCAGCTCCAGGATGAGATGAGGAAGAAAGCCTGTGATCTGTCTCTGAAAATCGTCCCGTGAAAACGTGGATCTAGGGCTGAGCCCCGGTGGCGTCGTGGTTGAGTGCGGGACTGCGGCCCACTGAGTTGGCGGTTCAAATCCAGCAGCAGCTCTCCAGGAGCAAGGCTGGGCCTCCTATTCCCACCACAGGGCAGTGATGCCCACCCCCCACCCCCCAAAATAGAGAAAACTCAGATCTTACACCCATCCCGGGGATGGAGCAGTGCTAGGTCTGTGGTATGGGGGGGCGGGGTCTCTGAGTCTACAGTCAGCCTACTGGCAGCTCCCAGCACATTTGTGGAACGGCTTTGTTTCGCTGGATTCTGTTCCCCACCGATTGTCGGGCTTGAGCTTCCAAGAGGCGGGACGGAGAGAGGTTTACCTTTCCCGCCACAGCCTCTGGAAACCTCTTGGACAGCGCTTGATAATAACTACCCTCAAAGAGGGCGGGGGGATGTCAAGTTCACTCAGTAGTGCTGCGGGAGAGAGACCTGGAGATCTTCAGCTGTGACAATGACGGCCAAGAGATCCCCGCCCCAGGGAACGAGTCCAGCCCGGCACGGTGTCGTCATGCTGCACAAGCCACCCGACAGCTGGGGTGGGTCTCTCTCTAGCTCAGGGCACCCGCCCTCGCCCTCTCATGGTAAGTCCTTTTGAGATCCTACCAGGAGTTGGGGAGGGAGGCAGGAGAGGAGGGAAAGGAGGGGGAGACAGAGCAAGGACCAGGAAGACAAGCTCTGCTGTCCCTGCAGCACAGGCCGGGGAGCGGGAGCACCAGGCCCCTCCGGGCAGATGGCACCCGAAGTCCTTGGCAATCAAGGGCACTCCACACTTGCAAGACCTTTTCCTCCTCCTCGCGGGACCTGGGGCTTGCCCTCGGCCATGACGACGCCCGTGCGGAGAGCTCTGGAAGGCTGGCAGCCACTCGTCCCCTCCGGGGCGCCTGTGGCCAGAGCGGAGCGGCCACGCAGGTGCTTCTCCGAGGTCCTGTTGTCAACGGGATGAAGGGAAACAGCCCTGCAGGGAAAGCGGCAGGACGGTAAACTTTCCTCTGCTACCACTTGGCTTCAAAGCCAATACTTGGGGGGACTGCCTTGCGGCGACATCAAATGCCAGGGGTTCTGTCGATGACCAAAGGGCGGAGGCGGTGACAGGCCTTCAGGAGACATGACCGTGCCCATCTTGCCTTGAGAGGGTCAGACGGGCATGGGGCTCATGCACAACCCCCACGACCGACAAAGCAAAGCTTAACAGTCGTCCTTGGGGAAAGACGGGTGGTTTCATAATTCCCACCCAGAGGGACACTGGCTCCTGGAACAATTGCTCCCTGGAGTTTGGTCCCCCTCCTTTCCCCACCAGCCCGGGTGTTCCCTCCCCGCATCAACTATTCCCTGTAGCCCACATTTCTATTTTGGGGGATCACCTGGCTCTTGCCCCCAGAACAAGAAAGAGTCCAGCTCGATCTACAGGGTCATTTCCATGACAGTAACGAGAGCCTTCAAATGGTCACAAAGGAAAACATGCCTCCTACAAAGAACGGAGGCAAATGATTATAGCAGCCGAGTCCTAAAAGGAATTTTCAAGTGAGAATATGGCTCATGTGATGTTGTTATGGCAACTGACATTTAAAAGTAACTGGATTTGGGCAAGTTTCTTCCTCCACCCTCTCTGCAAAGTCTTGCAGGAACTTCATGCTAAAATTATGCTTTAATTTTAATTAGCCAAATAGGTCATAAATATAGCTTATTCCCAAATCCTTACAATTCCTGCCCTGCAAGCAGCCGATCGACTAATGAGAAAATATTTCTACTAAACCCACTTACCATTTAAAAAAAGAAAGAAATCCTACCCAATATTTCGCTAATATAATTTATCAATTGAAGCACATTGCATAATGTGATATTCTGTAGCATTCCATTAACATGATAAATAGTAGGGGGGGGGGAGAAAAGAACCCACAAGAGATTAAGCATATTACTAACGATGCTGCTGTATTTAAATAGCCCCTCATTGCAAACATAGTGCTTCCCATACTCCCATACCCATACCTAACCACATCCACCTATCCCCGTCTGTAAGGGTATTAATAGGACAGGGGAAGGGGGGCAATAAGAAGTGACAGACAACTTCAGAAGAAATAAAATGTCTATTAGGCTTTGTTATAAGATTACATCAAAGCAGTTCATATGTTTTAATCTGGGGAGAGGAAAAAGCGACTACTTGGGGTTTGTGCCTGGGGGCTGCCTCTGTGTACTGAGCCAGACAGCCTGCATAATGAACAATTTTCATTCAATCAGGCTCTCCACATAGATCGCTGCCACTCAGGTCCCAGGCTCAGGCTGGGAGCTCGCGTTCGCCAGCGGCCCCTGCTGGAGAGAACGGGAACGCGCACCTCTGCCGGGAGGGAGGGAGAGGGGGAGGGAGGGATGCACGTGGGAATTCGATCCCTGAAAGGGACCACCGTGCTGCCGTGCACCTGCAGGCCCGGCCCAAAGGGACGCTGTTAGACGTGCAGCGGTTTGACACTTAGCAACTTCTGTCGAAGGAGAGCGAGGGTCCCGGGGGGTGGGGGTGGGGGTGGGGGTGGGGCAAGCCACTTGCCATCCGCTGTTCGCTCAATTGTTGGCGGTTCAAACCCACCCAGTGCATCGCGGAGAAAAGGCCTGGCGATCGGCTGCCATAAAGATGCCAGCACCTTAGGGAGCCCACTTCGACTTGGTGGCACGTGAGGTCTCCAGGAATGGGAGGGTTCGCTGTCCTGTGGGCCAGCGGGGGCCCTGGAAGGCTGGGTGCAAATTCGGCTCTTCCCCCGCTCCCCCTCCCCCACCCCCGGGCCTCACTGGGGATTTTGGAAATGGCTGTTTGCCCCCTGGGCAGAGGCTGGAAAGCGGTGGACAAGGTCACTTTTTTTGCAAAGCACCCAATGTCATTCTCCGAGCTGGCTAGCTAATCATCTATCAAGTTTCCCAGCTCTCTGGGTCTTCAGGGGAAAAAAAATTAAAAAAAAAAAAAAAAAGCTGCCCAGATAGAATTGCATTTTCATGCACAATGGGAAACTTAAAAGCTGAACAAATCGTTTTGGAAAACTGGCACCGTCGCCGCTGGCTCGGCGGAGGGGAAGGCCGGGGCGAGCGGGCCGCGCCAGGACCCGGGGCCGCCGCCTCAGCCCGCTGGATCCCAGGCCGCAGCCCGCGCCGCGCTCCGCTCCGGGCCGGCGCCGCAGAACCGCCACGCTCCGCCTGCCTCCCCGCCCCGCGCGCCGCGCCGGCTGCTTCCCGCGGGGCGGGGTGGAGCGGGCGGAGCGGCAAGCCGTGCGGAACGGTGCTGTCCCCCGCCCGCCCCCCCCCCGAAAACCTGGGGTGATCATTTAAATGTTTAAAATATGCACATGGTAATTCAAAACGAATTACCCTGAGCGCAGTGGGAGCGTGTGTGCCGCCGTCGCTGGCGGCCCGCTATAAACTGCTCAGCGCTTTGAACGTCCAGGCTAAATCGGGCGCGGCC
>PVJH01013724.1:22663-59578 GCA_004026705.1 Nesogale talazaci
GCCCCCGCCCCCGCCCCCGGTGGGCGCACGAGCCCCGGCGCCGCCGCCCCCCCGGACCCGAGCCGCGCCCCGTTTCCCTGGAGAGCCGGCACGCCCGCTCGGGGCCCGCACGGCTGCTTTGCGCAGCGTCGTGGTTCTCGCGACTGAGCTAAATGAGCAGGACCCCTCTCCCCACCGATGCCGGGCCCTCCCCGCGCGCCCTCCTGCCTCGGCGTGCGCTCCCCCCTTTTGCCTCCCCCAGGCTCCTGGAAAAGTTGCCTGCGCAGAACCCCCCCTGCCCCCCCCCCCACGGCGGAAGATGGGGGCATTTTCCGGAAAGCAGAGGGGGCGGGAGGGGGCCTCGCGTGCGCACCGGGCGTCATGCGGAGCAGGGCTGAACTAGGCCAACCCGCCTGAGCCGCCGCCAGAGCGCAGTTTATCCTGGCCACGGGCACACGCGCGCGCGCGCGCGCACCCACGCCCACACCACGCGTGGGCGCTCGCCACACGTGGACACGTCTGCCTCCTCTTCGGAGCAAACCCTGCTTCCAGGAGGGGCTAATCAGACCGTAGGCAGGTCGGTCGCCAAGCAAATCCGTTTCCCCACTTTCCAGCGTCAAATGAGCCCTCTTCCTTTGGGGGGGGGGGGGGGGCTAGAAACCAAGCGGCGCCAAGGGCCACCCTGTGGCCAGAATAAGTCCAACTCCCTCGCGGGAGACTGACCTCTGGCCGGGAGCTGCCACTCGCAAGAGGCACCGACCTGCGGTGCAGAAATTAGCGGCGGTTTATAAATAGGCTCGGGGAAACGGTGGCCGGCTCCCTTGTTGCGGCCTTGGAAGAGGCCAGCGGCGGGTGTGAGATGTTTAGGACGAGGAAACCGGGTTAGATTCCCCCAGCCAGCTGAAGTTTGATCGAGTGATATTACGGGGTTTAACGCGAGCCATTAAGAGGCTCTTCATTATCCCCACACCACCGCCACCAAAGTTATCGCAGGAGCCATAACGGGAGGGAGAATTTTCACTCCATCAAGCAGAGAGGGAGCCAGTCTATCTTTGTCCAGAGAAAATGAGCAGCCCAGCATGAAGCTTGTGAGGAATCGAGTGTACAACATTCCAATAACATCCCCCTGCAGGATTTCCTCGCCTAGTGAGTTGGCTAAGCAGGGCCAGGCGGCACTGGAGCAATCTTCCTGTTTACCTGGCTTCCAGCGCCAGGAGCGGCTGAGAGGTCAATTACAGACAAAAGACGCTCCCTCGGACCTGCATTCCGCAAGGGCTGGGGCATTAAGCTGGGAGGAAATCAAGACCCGCGATGTTCTAGCCCTTGCCCGTGCCCCACTGTTTGCTACCAAGAGCCACTGACTGCTCAGCCCACTGGCTCACTTTCTGGCGTCTCTGTCCGGGCTTCAGCGCCACGCTTTCAGAGTCACATTCTAGATCAATCGATCGGCATGCCATCACTCTGCACGCTTATTGGGAAGTAAAAGATTCCTTCCATCCTGGGGGCCTCCTCTCTCCGGAGGGAAACAGAGAAAAGGCACCACCAGTCCCACCCAGCTTCTGTTTCTTTTACATCCCCTGTGGGGTATCCTCCTGGAATGGGCCGGCACCACCCCCCCACCATGCACTGCACAAAAATTGCACCCCTCATTCAGATGTTCCTGGCATCTTATAACTTGCCCAAAGCCAGATTTATTGCTCCCGCTGTAAAGTGTATCTTCTCTAAGCCTCACTTAAAAGCTACCACTTGGCAGGAGATCAAGTTGGAAGTGCAGGCTAGCAGGTGATGGCGAGGGGAGGGAGGGGCTGGGAGGGGGCAGGGCGGGGGTGGGGTGCAGCAAATAATTGCAGCTCTGCGAAGTACCAGCTCAATATTTAACCTAACTGGTAATTTGCTGTGACAATTATGCCGCACACAGAAAGAGCTACAACTCTGCAAGACAGTCGCTCTCTAATTAAGAGGGCCCTGCTTTTGCTGGGCACCCTCACGCTGTAATAACACTTGCAGACAGGGAGGCCCGGCTCCAGGAGCCAAAGGTTCTGAGAGGAGGCGGGAGCACCCCCCACCCCCACCCCTGCCTGGGAGGGGTGCTGCTGCCCTGGGAAGCCTGCCTGACGCCCCCATGCTCCTGAACCCTGGAGGGGAGCGGGCCCCTGCAGACATGCATGCTTTTTGACTGACCGACATGTCCCCTGAAGCCCGCTCTGGTGCCATGCCAGCACCGCAAATCACCGGACGCCGCCACCCCCAGTCCACGCCCCAGCCAGGAAGGCTGGGCAGCATGGGTCTGATCCTGAAAGACTGACTTTAATCAGGATTTCCATGAGAAACAAAGTGCCCATCAATCAGAAAAGCAAGACAGAAACAGGGACACACACACACACACACACACACACACACACACACACACACACACCCCACACGTAATCCCTAACTACTGGCTGCCCAGACTCCAGGAAGCTACAAAAGCAGAGGATTAAAATCATAACTGTAAGGAAAGAGGCCGCCATCTTCTCAACTGCTAGATTCTCTTGACGCGTGGCTAAGCCAGACAAACCGTTTTTGTGTTTTGTTTTGTTTTGCTTAATTAGTGGCTCCTTTCCGGAAGGTTTGCTGCCTGGAGAGAACCCGTTAGAGAAAGGAGAGCTCATTTACTGGGACGTACCTTATAAAGCTCTCCCAGTTTTAAGTAACTGCTGGAGGAACCGGGGAAAGTGGGGGTGGGAGGGGGTGGGGGGTGACGAGGCACAAGAGACAGAAGCTCTGCATCGCCAGCCCAAGTGCTGAGGGGCTCGGCTTTGCCAGCGGGGCCCAGAAGCCTCTCACATTTTAGGCCAATAGAAATGACCTCTGTCCCAGGGCCGACTGAAGATATAAATAAACTTCAACATGAGCAGCAGTGTCAACTGTGAGAGGAGAGAGATGAGCGTCCAATCGGGACTTATTTTTAAAAAGTCCTGGTTGTTCTGACTCCATTTGCGGGCCAGGTATTCATGAGCACAAAGCCACTGTTCCCTGCTGGGAGTTCTCCGACTTGAGCCAGCCCTGGGTTACCTAACCATTGAGAGGAAGCTGCACGGCACAGCAGTTAAATATAGGCTGGGTTATCTGCATTTTACAAGCACCAAGAATGTTATCTGAGGAAAGCTGTCATTTTTAATGATAGCACAAACTTCCAATTACCCACTGGGGAATGCACTAGGGAGCCAGCACGGTTTTATAAGAAGGGCTTATAATGATTAAGTTTATATGATCGCTTTTGAATCGGATATAAATATTTCTCACGAGGTGGGTGGGATCACATTCCCCCCCTTTCCCCACCTCACCCCCAATATGGTCTAGTCAAGGTTGGGAGAAAAAAAGAGAGGATTGTTTTTTTGGGGGGGCATCACAGCTCTCCGGTGGTGGGAGTAGGGGGCCCAGCCCCACTGCTGGAATTGAACCTCCGTCCCAGTGGGCCGCAGTCCCGCGCACAACCACTACGCCACCGGGGCTCAGCCCCTTGTTTTCTTGAAACTATCAGTTGGAGGTTTATCAACAGTTAAGGTGCCAGGGTGCTCCCCGTGGACCTGGCAGAGCGGAAGGACTGGGCCAAAACCAGCAGGGATGTGAGTTCATCTTGATGACACCCACAACTCCGCTGGCAAGTCACAAATCCAGGGCCCAAGTTAGGGCACGGGGTGGGGGTTAGGGGGACCTGCGAGAGCTGCCTTCTCTCCACCCTTAACCCACTGCCACCCGTCCAGCCCCCCCGCATTGGGCCAGTTGAAGAAGAATCCAATTGGAAAGGAAGACAGGATGTACCAGGCCCCTGGTGGTGGAGAAAGACACTCGGCTTTTTATTCATGTAGTTAGTCTCGGAAACCACCACTCGGGGGTGGGCGCTGGGAGCAGGTCTGTGAGTGGGCATGAACGATTCACGGACCGCTGAAAGGACAGACCGAGCTGTGTTGGAAGAGGTACGGCTGGAGTGCTGCTCAGAGGTGAGCATGGCCAGCCTTCCTCTGGCATCTTGTGGACAAGGATGCCAGGAGAGACCAGTCCCAGGAAAGGGCATCGTGCCTGGTATAGGGGAGGGGCAGCGACACAGAGGAAGGCCCTCCCTGAGGGGCTGCCCCGAGGGGCACAGGAACCTCAGGAGGCTGGTGCAGTGTTTCCTTCTGCTGTGCACAGGCTCCCTCAGGGTCGGAGCCGATTCAAAGGCACCTGGCCACAAGAGGACGGGGTAGCACGGCCCCCGGGGGTTTCTGAGACTGTCACTCTTTGTGGGTACAAAGCCTCCATTTGCGCTTGGAGCGGATGGTGGTTTTGAACCGCTGATCTTGCCGGGAGCTGTCCACTGCACAACCGACTCTGCCGCCAGGACTTCACCCACGCTACCCGAGTCAGACTTTTCTCACCTAAAAAACCCAGTTTTCCTTAGCGCCCTCTACCCAGGCCTCGCAGCCTCCATGCAGCTTGTTCGTCGCCGGTGGACGGAGCCTGAGCCGCACTCCTGTGTGGGGCGCCGCCTTCCACAGACCAGACAGCCCTGGGCTTGAGGAAGGCTGCAATCCTCTTGGGTCTCAAGTGGCCCAGTTCTTTGTGGAGTCCTCCCTGATGAGTCCTGCCTCCGGTCAGCTCTCCGATGAAGGGATTTGAAGGTGGCTTGTGGTAAGGGCCACAAGTCAGATGTTAGATTCATTTCGGGTAACCTTCTTTGTTAAAGATCAGTTCAATGGGTGCGCGATCCACGAGTCGTACAATTCAATAGTTGAGTCAGAGCAATAAGAGTCCGACCATCGGCACATTCAACTCCAGAATATGTGGTTATTTCTTGTGATCATCTTCGTAGCTCCCTGTTTTGCCCAGCTTCCCCTGCCACCCCCCTCCCCAAGCAACTACTAATTTAGTAACTGTCTTCAAAGAATCACTAGCCTCGATTTCATATACAGAAAAAACATACCCCCCCCGGAAAAGACTCCACCATCAACCTAAAATTATAAAGTGAAACAGAGAAAAACTTTAATTGTAAAGAGAGCAGAAAATATTAACAAGCAGAACAGATTTAAAATGGGTCCGACATATAGCTCACACAAATAGAGGAACAATATCCATTAGTCTAGTAATACATCCATAGCATGGAAATACTGCATAGTGTGGAAACAGTGCATGTGATGGGGTTGCCAAACTATTAGGTATGGTCTTAGAAATTTGAGTTACTGCTCGATTGCTTAATAAACCGTATCATAACTTTTCCACATAGGGGGCAACAGAAGAGCAACGCAGCCCTCCTCCAGGTGTTATGAAAATTATCGATCTTAAGGAAGTGTTTTGAAATGATGATGGCAACGAATGGACAAATGTGCCCAACACAATGGATGGATGTAGGCATGGCAGTCACGTACTTTGGAGTCAGTTTCATGTCTGGGAGTGTAGGGGTGGTCTAGCCTGTCAATCTGGAGATAGCCAATGAGACTTCTGTGTGGGCTTGGCTTTTTTCTGAGAATTCAGGAAATCTCACGATATTTTCCTTGTGGAGGTGAGAGACTATCGACTCATGCCCTTGGAAACACTCTACTGTTAAGACACACTGTGGACTTCTGTGGGACATTTCATAAGAGAAGGCACATGGGTTTACCCTGATGGAACTAGACCTCTGGAGCTGGAGAAGCCACATAGAAATCCCTACCAGCGCTGAGATGCTTCTGTCACCACTGGATACACACCTCTGCACCCACTGACCTGTGATTGTCCTGGCATTGTTGCATGTGCTGCGTGAGTCTGAAGAGGACAAATGGATTGGTATCGGACATATGGGCTAATATCGGACTTTTGGACTTGGACTGGGTTGGAATGCTTTCTCAATGTTTCATTCCTCTTATTTATAAACCTCTCCATTATATACATGTGTTTATGAATTTGTTTCTCTAGTCTACCCAGACTAACACAGTTTAGATTACAATAAGTGCTACATGAACCCCCAAATAAAATTATTTTTTAATGGGTCCAAAGGGAGAGCAAATGATAAGGTGTTAAATTTTAACCTAACCGCTGAGCCCCGGTGGCGTAGTGGTTGTGCGCGGGACTGCGGCCCACTGGGATGGAGGTTCGATTCCGGCTCCGCAGGGGCAAAGGCTGGCCCTCTTACTCCCACCACCTGGGCAGTGAGGCCTAAAAAAAAAAAAAAAAAAGAACGAATTGTCCCGAGGGTGGGGCTAGCATGAAGCTTGAACTGCCAACCCACTCATACATCTAGGGTCCCATGTCTCGGTGTCCCCCGAGACACGATGATAGAGAATATCATCAGTCATCCCCCTGCGGCACCACATAAGCCTATCGATCCTGTCCTTCATTTAAAATGTGGGCAAGCAGAGGGAATGACAGTATAGGCTGGCTATCACCAGGCGACCTTCTTGAGGACAAGGTGTCTTTCACCTCAAAGGATGTCCTGGAGGACGACCGACTACAGACTTTCCCGCATGACCGTCGGCGTCACCATCGTGAATGGAAGAGACCGGTCATCCGCGGAGAGTTAGCGTCAGGCTCGCTTCATGCAGGGAGTCAGCTGTGCTCTTGGGAAGCGTCTTCAGAAGCCCAGCTCCTCCGGAGCCCCCACCCCACGCCGACTCCCAGCGAGCGTCCCTGCAGCACAGCCCCCGTCGGTGTCCAAGGCGTGGCTCCTTACGGGGCACAAGGCCTGCGGAGCGGCTGCCGGTTCTGAACTCCGGCCTTGCGGTTGGCAGCCCTCTGCGGAGCTCCTGAGGCTGTCAGTCTTGAGGGGGAGAGGGTCTCCTCTTCCCCTAGTCCAGGGCTCACCCGACGGTACCACCAGGGCTCCACCGCCTGGCGGGGCCACCCACCCCCGCAGCCTTTGAGGCGATCCCCACCACGTGCGTGCGTTCCAGAGGCTGTGCCCATTCCGGGGACAGACAGCCTCTTCTTTCTCCCGAGGAGTGGCTGGTGGCTTCGAACAGCTGACCCAAGGGTTCATGACCCCCAGGGCCCCGTGTGGCAGAACTGAAAAAATAAAGCTCCCTACCGGGAAGACTCGCAGCAACCCTGCTGGGCGCGGCAGGCCTTCCCCTGTGGGACTCTGAAGCGGCAGCCCTTTCTGGACACACAGAACCTTCTGCTGCTCCAGTGGGGCCGGTGGCCTGGAACACTTGCTCTCGCAGGCCAACATGGAACCTACACCACGTGATTGGTAGGACAGACCTGAGGGGGTGGAGGCCTCCCATTCTTTTCCCCACATGGACAGACCTGCTGCTGATCGATGGACTCCCTGGGGCAGGGGTCCAAAAACTTTTTTTTTTTTATTGGGCATCACTGCCTCGGGTGGTTGTGGGCGCTACCCAGTGACGCGCCCAAGAGCTGCCGCTGGATTTGAACCGCCAAGCCCGCAGGCTGCAGTCCCGCACTCAACCACTCACGCCACCGGGGCTCAGCCCTCCAAAAACTTTTTAAACAAGGGGACAGTTCACTGTCCCTCAGACCGCTGGAAGGCCGGATTATAAACAAACAAACAGCTATGAACAAATTCTCTGCAAGACAAGCAGCGGCAGCAACACCTGGTGGGCTGGATAATTATCCTTGGCAGGCCGCGTGTGGCCCTAGTATGAGGACCCCTGTCCAAGGGGCCTGCTCAGGTTACCTGCCAGCCTTGGGTGGACACGGGTTTGAAGCGTTATCACTGGATCAGGGCAACAAAGCAAGAAACACCAGAGGAGCCAGCCAGACAAGAAGCCATGTCTTTTCCCAGCAGCGGTGCAGAGACTGAACGCTGCTGTCCATCAGTAGCCGTTTGTGAAAGGCAGCATCCAGCACCCAGACTGGGCCCGTGGATGCACACAGCCACCCGGGGATCCCGGTGGCAGGGTGAGTGAGGAGTTGGGCACTGACCAAAAGACCAGCAGTTCAAGCCCAACAGCCACTCTTGGGAGGCAGGTTCCCATGTGGGCCTCGGAAACCCACAGAGCGGTCCTTTCTTGGTCCTGGAGGGTCTGAGTCAGAAGGGACTGGCTGGCAGTTGGCTATTGGTTGGTTATAAATAGCCGAATCTAGCCAGAAACCAACTGAAACTCACAGACCTATTTTTATTAGAATAGGGGAAAAACTGTCCACCCTACAGTGCTCGCAGCAAAGTGTTATAGAATGGTATGCATGCCACGGTTGCATTTGAAAATGAAAACTATTTATACACCTCTGTGCATAGAAGAAAGTGGTCAGCTGTGCAAGTGTCACCGCTGATGGGTCTTTTTCTTCTTAAAGAGGTTGTGGTTGGGGAGTGGTCACGCGTTATCTATGCACGCGCTCTTTTGTTCACGTGTCACTCCTGCCATGCACCAACTCTCCCCCCCCTCCCGTGACGTGGCTCCGACCAGAGCTGTTGGCCGTGGTTGTCATGCATCAGCTGACTGCTCTTGGGGTTGAAGAGGCTGGGGTTCAGGAGGCCCATGAGTCCTTTGGACTCACCGCTCCCCTCTACCTTTGCTTGTCATTCCCACTTTTTGGCTCAGAGATGGGAAGAGACCAATCGTTTGATCGCCTGCGGCCACAAGCTTTTGATATCCCACGGCTATTTACCAAAGTACCACTGTCCACCGCCGCCGAGTGTACCTTGGGAGATGAAACCCACCAGGATCTGCCCAAAGTCGAACCCCCAGGTGGAGGTCGGACATACTTCCCCTCTCCAACTTCTGCACCCATTTCAGACACTGGCGTCCCTGGGCCCCACAACAGAACCCATCAGGGCCGCTTTCCATCCTCAGCTGCAGGCTCTTCCTTCAGTCAAGCAGCCTGCGGCCCTTCTCTAGGTAGCTGCCCGGCGTGGGCAACTGTTACCAATACGCGCCTGGAAGCCCACACGTTCCCAGCATGCCCCCTGCTCCAAAGGGCCTCCCTCCAACCTCCTCCCAGGGCCCAGCCATGGCTTTTGCCACTTGTTAAACTGCTGCTTTCCATCCGTTGTCAGTGTCACATCTCCTTAGGGTTTAGGACATTCCCAGCGCAGGGATTTGAGGCGAGAGGGCGACATGTTTGTTCCTGGATCATCTTGGGGGTGGTGAGGTCCCTCATCCTGTGGGATTGACCCTCCCATTCAATCCCCTTTGGCAGACCAATGGACCAATTTCCACTGTGCCCCTTCCCGCTGCTGGGTGGTTGTGTGTGTCCTCTTTGCCTGGTACGTAACCAATTCCTTGCAAAAACTGTGGTCCGGCCGGTCATTTTGGGAAGCATCGTGAACCCACGGCCAGCAGGTCCACATGGAAGAGAACCGCACTGCACTGCAGGTCCCCACAGGCCCCGGGTCTTCTTCACACATTTTAACACTTCACCTGGGCTACAGGAAGTGTACTCACTCCACTCAGTCAAGAATAGTCCCAAAGAGATGCAAATGGTTTTTTTGAGGAAGGAAACCCAAGCATTCCCTGAAGCCAGCATCCTGCTGACTAGAGTGGATTATGGAAGACAGCCGGCAAACCCACCAGCCGGGGGTGGGAAGGCCAGCCTCGCTGCCCCAGGGAAACAATCCATTGACAAGGGGATGACTGTGCTTCCAACAAGTGAAAAGAAGAGACTGAACACAACCTGTTTCGTTTTCTATAAATAAAGCCCCGGAAGGCACATTGCCAAAGAAACACAAGTCAATACAAACCTTTACATACTGGGCTGCCAAACGCCACTCGAAGACAGTATATTAATTATGTAGTCAATACCCTGGGTTTCATTAGTGTACTAAATACCACGGTCGATATTATTTAGACTTCTCGAAGGCAGGCCACTCAGGAGGAGGAGGAGGAAGCCCATCAGTCGGGGAGGGGAAGATTCCCGACCCGGCCATTGCCGAGTCACAACAGCCCGCTAGGGGGGAGCTGGGCGTTAATGGAAAGCATAAAACACTGGAAATACGGACAGGAACCAGATTTATTTTTTCCCTGTCTCTTTCACAATGATACTGGAGGGAATTCAAGAACCATTGAAATAAAGGCAGAATGATTAGATTCTGCGACCACCACCCCCCCTTGATTGCTTAATGTGGATGCCACGTTGTATACACGTAAACATTGACCCAGGAGTGAAAGATGAGCGAGCACGCTGTCTTTCGAGGGAAACGATCTCCAAGAGGGCTCCAGGAACTGCGGGCCAGCAGCCATTTAGGCATTCCTCGGAGACCTCCAGCTCCTACAAGCAGGGCAGTGGAGCCAATTTTGGATGCTCCTCTGCCAGTGATCTGCTTTTTAGCAGGGAAATCTATTTTAAAAAAAAGTCTCTCAGGAGAGAGCCCCCTTTCCCTACAACACTCTCCCAGGACCTGTGAGCACATGCATGCAGGCAGGCTGGCTTTCTGGCTGGTCATCAGGCAGGGTGGTGACCGGGGACCCTATTCTCCAGACCTGTCCCAGCAACACCAGTGGTCAGTTCGCCTCCCTGGGCAAGTGCCTGGTGGAGACGCAAGTCAATGCCAGGAGTTGCAGGTACAAAGACTGGTTACTGGACAGGAAGGCCCATTACCACTCCCAACCCGCAATTTGTCAATCCCGAATCGCGTGGAAGACTGTAATTTTCTAGTCAGTGCTTTTATAAGCAAGGTCTGACAGGAGCGCTTTCCCTTAAAAAAAAAAAAAAAAAACCTGTGAGGCCACAGCCAGAGTAGTTCCTGTGAGCTAAGGCCCATCTTCTGAGACTTGAGAAACAGAGGAGCAAGCCTCAGGGAGAAGGGTGAGCTGGCCTGGACACTGTCACCTGGACTGCACAAAGGGCGCCCCCCACACCCTCGGCGGCATCCGCATGGGCTCACTGTCACGCTGCCTGGCTCCTGGGGGGAGCAGCGTGCAGCCAACACCAGCTCGATAATTAATATGATTAGGAACACACAGAGCAAGCATGCTCTTGCTGACGGAAGAGCCCAGTAGCATAATTACTGTTTTCTTACCAGCTCACTGTCTGTACACATCTCAGAGCTGGGTTGGTGTCAGACTGCTGTGTAAACATCAATAAAATCCCAAAGTGCCGGATCAGCAGCACTCTCAGGCACCAGGCATTTTGTTTCCACCGTGTTCCTTGAGAGGGGACTTTCGGCAAGGCCCTGGTCGGACGAGACCTCTCCCTGCCTTGGACCCATCTCTGCGTTTGTAACGAGTTAACAGGTCCCCCAAGCGAACGTTTATTAGGAGGGCTAATTAATCGCTTTCCAGTTACAAGAACCCCTCGCATTCAAAGAAAGCAGGATGCACACGCGCAGAATAGACGCTGTTTATTAAAACCAAGCTGGGGAACAAAGGGCTGCCTCCCTTCAAGGTCCTCTCTGTGGTGAGAACGTAGCTTTAATCAGGGAACCAAGCATCCACACGCAGGACATAGGTTCAGGTAGAATGCTGCAGTCACCAACCCCAAAAGCGCAACCTTCACTGAAGTGAAAACACTACAGCGAAGCTTTGTAGTTGCCAGCGCTTCCCCCAGGGGACGGCAAGTCAATGCTTATCTGCCTTCCTCAGAAGAGACGATTTTGATTAATATCAGACCCATCGGACTCAGTCTATTAAACCCCGGAGGAAGGAGAGTCTTCAGATGGGAGCGATAGGTCTTTGATTAATAATTCTGCCGTGTTGCCTTTCCAAGCACTGACAACGCCAAGGCTGGCTCCCGCAGGCCGGCGGCGCCTCGGAGTGGAGCTTCCTAGCCCATCTGCAGGTGCCCCGACGCCACAGCGGGGCGGGCCCCCCCCCCCCCCCCCCCCCCCCCCCCCGGGGGGGGGGGCCCCCCCCCCCCCCCCCGGAAGAGCTCAGGGTGGTGACGGCGCCCCCTCTGGCGAAGTGCGGTAGAAACCCGTCACGTAATCTAGTCAAGGGTCAGCAGATGTGGGTGGTCTCGTGGGACATAATCCAAAGACCGCGCACTGCCCATGAAACTGACCAGCGCCGGCGTCTGCTGGCCGGGCCCAGGTCCTTCCCGCCCCCCCACCAGCGGGCTCCACCCGGCAGAGGGACCCGCCCGCCCGCCCGCCCGCCCAGGAATCGTCTCAGCGGCTCTTCATGACTCCGTACCCCGCCCGCCTGCAGCGCCCTCCCCGCCTCCTACATGGCGTTCCTCCTGATGCTGGCCAGCAGCCTCCGGCCGTAGTCCCGGTGGTCGACCGGCTTCACGTCCACCACGGAGGCCTTGATTCGAGACTCGTCCTGGGAAGAGAGGGGAAGCCAGGCGCTGGGGATGGCTCTGGCAGCGGGGTGGGGGCGCCGACCCGGGAGGCCCCACGGTCTGGCGGGGCCAGCCTCCTCCTGTTCCCAACACCCAGCCGTTTACCCGCCTACCGCGGCGGCCGCTGGAGAAGGGGGCGCGGGGTCGGGGAGACGCCCCCGGGGGCCGCGGGGGGGCCAGGTCCTCGCGGAGCCCCCTGCCCGGCCCCTCTGCCTCGGGGCTCAGACGCACACGCCCGGGTGGCCCCAGCGGCTCCCTCCCCCGTCCGCTGACCACCCCGGCCCGGGTTGGCGAGGGCTCCGCGAGGCGGACGGGGCGCTGCCCAGCCAGGGTGCCCGCTCCCGCTCAGGGCTTCCCTGAGGCTGCGCCGCCGCTCCGTAGACGTGATGACGCAGCTGGGGGCGGGGCACGCCTGGAGGCGGGGCTGCCGGGGTGAGGGTGGCGGGAGGAGGCGGCCGCGTGCCCGCAGCGTGTCTGCGGTATGCCCAGTTTAGAACCTCACCTTGGCGGACGGTCCCGCCCATGAAAGCCACCATCAGTGTTCATCCGGGCAAAGGCAAGTTGACGGACAAGAGGCCTGCGCTAAGGAGGCCGTGTAGCCTTGCAGCCCCAACACCGGAGACAACCGCCCCTCCGCCGGCATCCGCTCCCTCGTCTGAAACCCGGGAGCACCAGGGCCTCGGCGAGGGCGGGGCTCGCGGAGCTCCGGGCCGGGCCCCCCACAAACCCCCTGCCCGCGGCGGGGCCTCACTCACGTTGTAGGTCTCCAGTTTGACCCGGATCCTGAATGCGAATGACCGGAAGTTGGCGTTCTGGAAGGCCTCCTCAAACGCCTGTTCATTCTGCGAACACAACAACAACAACAGTGAGATGGACCCCAGGGAGCGACTGGCGGGTCTGAAGGGCCTCGGAGGGCTCCCGCGGAGACTCCAGGTGAGTCTGTCCTTGACAACCCCTCCCCCGCACCCCAGTGGTTTGGATTTCATGAGGAATGATTAGCCTGCAGGTGACACTCTATTATATACAACGGTCTAAGTGGGATTTTATTAAAAATGAAAACGCTCTAGGGAAATGCATTTCTCGTCTTCAAAAGCACGAGGTCCAGCAGCCTGAGGAAGATGCAAGACTGGGGGTGGGGGGCTGAGCCCCGGTGGTGTAGTGGTTGTGCGCAGGACTGCGGCCCACTGGGACGGAGGTTCAATTCCAGCAGTGGGGCTGGGCCTCCTACTCCCACCACCGGAGAGCAGTGATGCCCCCAAAAAAAACAAACAACAAACAAAAAAACAAAAACAAAAGACTGGGGGTGGGTCGCTCCACAAAGCGTCAAGTTTGTTACTGACGTCATTCCTCTGCAGTCCCAGCTACAGATCCCGGGAGTCGGAAGGGGCGAGGGGGCCGTGGGACAACAGGAGACGTGGGCCAAGGTTACAGGCAGTCTGATGAAGGGCACCCTCCATCACCTGCCCCTCAAATACAGCTGAATCTTTGAGTCGGACAGAGATTCTAAAAGAGCTCTTTACCTACATTTATGTAAATGAAATGTGTAACTTTCTATCACATTAAGAGCTCCTATCAGTCAAGTATTATCTTGGTAAGCCATATGGAACATGAAAACAAGCTTTGTTACACAGGGCTCCTTTTTGTAAAGGTTACTTTACCCCCTGCAAAAGCAGGCAACAGTCCCTTTGGACTTGGCTATGTAAATAAAACGTGTTAACCCTTCCGAAAATTATCCCGGCTGCTACTCTCTCCCCAAGATGAAGAAGGCCTGGTGTGTGCTCTCCGGAACCTCATGGCTCCTGGGGGAGGGGCCTCAGTGCAGCCTCCATCGCCAGCAGTGGAAACAGTCAAATATAATAGGCTAATAAAAAAACCGGTCTGAAAGGCTGCCCCGAGCCTTAAAATCTGATATGAAAATAGAGGACCTGGCAAAACAGACAAAAAGATACCATCATATTTTAAAGTCAATTTCAGTGGCTTCTATAAAAGGGCGTGTAGGGACTCTTCAGACACCTCAGACTATTGAAAAACAGCAAGGGACAAACTCAACGGGCAGAACTGAAGACACAGGCAGGAGTAAGCAGGGCACAACCAGGGCAGGGGCCGGATCTTTGTGCCCTGTGGCCCTCCGAGTCCTCTAACCAAGGAGCAGGAAGCGGGGGTGGTCGATGGAGAGGCGTGGGGCTCAGGCTATCTGTGTGTATGTACACATAGATGTATGCAAACACAAGCCCTGCTGCCAGGACTCTTGACATCTTCCATCAGAGCATCTACCCACGCCTCACGTTCCTCTCTCCCCTGCCGTAGACAAAAAAATGTAGAAGTGCAAATTTGGAATAAAATGGATTAAATCATTTGATAAAGAGAAAGTGCTTCCTTAAGAATCACACCCAGGGCTGAGCCCCGGTGGCGTAGTGGTTGTGCACGGGGCTGTGGCCCACTGGGACGGAGGTTCAATTCCAGCAGTGGGGCTGGGCCTCCTACTCCCACCACCAGAGGGCAGTGATGCCCCCCCCAAACAAAACAAAAAGAATCACACCCAAATGCTTGCGATGTGCATTGAAAGACGTGGAGCCATCTTCTCAGAAAGGCATTTACTGCGGCCTGCCTTATCTCACGTGACCGCAGGCACACCAGCCGGGTGCACTCGTCACAGAGACACAAGTGGTCCCAACGCTAAAGGGCTTTGCTTCCAAAGCACACTTGTAAACGTCCCAGCTATGTCCCGGATTACAACCAGTCCTGGATTACAAGCAGGCTCTCTGCGAGCATGCGCCTAACTCGGAACAGTGAGGCCTGAGTCCCATCTGGCGCCGGGCAGTCCAGTACTTGTCTCAGGGCACAGTGTATAAACCATAGGGTACCGAGTTATATACTGATCAGACTGTTACAGTATTCTTTTAAGTTGAAGAAACCCTTCCAGCCCCACGACGCCATCTTTAACATGACACTACAGCGAGGACAATGATGCATGGATGCTGTTTGCTACAAAGTAGCACCTGTTTGTCAGGAACCACAGAAGGCTGGAGGTTCCTAACCTGGTTCCTACTAGCTGCACTTCACCACCTCACTGCGATGCAGCCAAAATGCACACAGGGAGACGACATCTGGAGCGCTCACATCTATCGTCGTCAGTCTAAACGACTCGCTACACACAAAAGAGCTGAAGAACACTAAGATCTTCCAGCCATGCAAGAGTAGCAGGCATGGCTGGGTGCAAGTCCCTGGGTGTGGACTTTGCCCGAGCAGGGCCACAAGGTGACCAAGAAGGGGAGTGAGCTGTGGCGCCTCACCACGCCGGACACCAAGCTCTGCGTGGTGCATGGCTTCACGCCCTGTCAGTGATGGGCTGTGGAGAAGAGTTGCTCCAGGTCTCCAAGGGCAAGCGGGCCCCTAAGCTCATTGAGAAGCAGGTAGGGACACCCACCTGGGTCAAGAAGAGGGAGGAACCGCACACCATGCTGACCACCATGAGGAAGGGTGGCCGCTGCCCAGAAGACCGCCCCCCAATAATCATAAAGCTTTCCCAGAAACTAAACAAAACCTCACTTCTAAAACACACATAGGGGCCAGAGGTACAGCCCAGTGGCATGCTGGTGGTAAGGGAGGGCTGACCTTCTCTTTTAACTCCCCGAGGTAAGCAGCGCTCTGTCCAAGGATGGCCTCCGCGCTCTCCTGGAAACATGTCACCCACTGGTTCTCCAGAAAATCTGCAATGTTTGCCTAGAAAAGGTACAGGAAAAGAAAAAAGAAGTCAACACAGCCCTGCATCATTACAGCCAAGACACCATGAAAGGAAAGGGTGGCTGTGCGAGAGGCGAGGCTGGGTTCCTGAAGAAGCCCACTGTGCCACTAAGACACCCAGTGACCTTATGGGGGCAAGCCACAGTATAAGCCGCAGTCCAGGTCACAGCAGCCACTGTGGTGCTGTGGGGGTGAGTCTCAGTCTCACTGAGACTGAACTGCCCCACTCCGCTCTCCTTCCCGTGCAGCATACAGATGCAGGCACTCAGCTCCCCTCCAGCTCCAATGGACTAAAGGTTCCCATAAGCCCCCACACGGTGCACCCTTCAGCCACAGGAGGAGTTGCAGGAGGGGGGCCAAGTCACGGCAAAGCTGCAGGCCTGTGGTAGCCACCGATTGCCCAGTGACAGAATGAACCAGAAAGTTCAAGGGTGTGAGGCCTTGAAAAAGCCTGTGGGAAAATTCCATCATCTCTTAACCCTATCTTCCCATTTTTCTCAAGCCCCCCTTGTAAGGGAGATTCAAAGAAGAATCTGAGTATCTAATTGTAGAGGTGAGTCAGAAAAAGAAAAGGGTTTTCTTTTGGATGACTTTACATAATCATTTTGCAGGTAGATGGGGCTTTTCACGATGAACTGCAAGGCGACGTGAACCAAGTTAGACGCGCTCACTCATGAACACAAGGTAGTGGCACAGCACGTGGGGCGGGGGCGCTCATCCTGGCTCCCGAGAACAAGAGCGTCCCCCTTGCAGCAGCCGGGAGGATCGGCACACGTCACAGGAGAGACGCCACGCAGGGGCGCGGGTCCCGAGCAGGCTCTCGGTCTCAGACCCTCCTCTTCATCTCCGTGCCATGGGAAGGGTACAGCCCCCCAAATAGAAGGTGCTGCTGAACCAGCCCTTGAAAAAGGCAATGGAGAAGCTACAAAGGGGAGATGGGACCGCGGTCTCTGTAACAGTGTCTGCTCAAGAGAGTATTTGTTGGGAAAAAGAAAAGAAAAACTACACTTAGAAGGAGAAAAATTTCCTCAAAATGACCACTGGTGGGTACCTATAAGAAACCATTCTACAATATAAAGTAAATAAAAGAAACTATTCTACAATTCGTTATTTTTAGTCTTTTACTAACAATGGTCAGTTTACACACGTTTTACCGCTTCTGGCATCTTACTGCCAAACCACCTAGGAAAAACGCCACTGCTTTTCTTCTTGTAACTTAGGTTACAAGATGATTTAAAAAATATATAAAACGGGGCTGAGCCCCGGTGGCGTAGTGGTTGTGTGCGGGACTGCGGCTCACTGGGTTCAATTCCAGCAGTGGGGCTGGGCCTCCTACTCCCACCACCGGAGAGCAGTGATGCCCCCCCCCCCAAAAAAAAAAATAAAAATAAAATGAAACCCTTACCCCATTTGCCTTGAAGAATTTAAAAATAGAAACGGCTGTCACAATGCAGGCAGAGCCGGCCCGCATCAGCATATGGTCCCCTGCCTCCCTCCGGGGTCAGCTCTGGAGAGGCCTGGGGCACAGATGCTAGGAGACACAGGCCCTAGCAGGCTAAGCAGTGCCGCTGCTCTCCAAAATGCCATTTCAAGTTCCTTTTCTCCATAATGTTAGCCAGCGAGTGCCACTAGCCTGGGGTATATAAATGCACTGGTGGGGGAGCTTTTTAAGAGGAGAAACAGGCCGCTAGTCAGCTGAGTAAAGGCCCTGCCCAATTTACGAAAGGACCATAAGCTCTTCCACACTTCCTGTAGGCTCCCGACGGCCCCCACACCCTTTCTGTCATATGGGCTCACGCACCCAGGGCACTGGCCAGAGTGGTGGCCTACTCACCGAGAGGATCAGGCGGTACTTGAAGTTGGGGAACTCGCTGTCACACTTCTCACAGCGGTACAGGCCGTTCTGCTGGTCAATCACCTTCTTGTTGCAATCCTGGGTCGGGCAGGCCTGGTACATGCAGCTCTCCTTGCGAAGATACACCACGGTGGCCACGGTGCTGAAGTAGTCCGCCTTCGGGGGGAGGGGGCACGAGGCAGCCCATCAGCCTGGAGCCAGCCCCTGCCCCGACACAGAGGGACACACACGGCTTCTCTATTTTATTTCTCGAGATCATAAAGGGACTCCAGGGACTGGCCTGCTCCCAACAGCTGAAGGCCGCCAAGCCCAGTTCTTTTTTTTTTTTTTTTTTTGGTTTTAAGGCATCATTGCCCTGGTGGTGGGAGTAGGAAGCCCATCCTTTGCCCCTGTGGAGCTGGAATTGAACCTCCATCCCAGTGGGCCACAGTCCCGCGCACAACCACTACGCCACCGGGGCTTAGCCCCAAGCCCAGTTCTAACACATGGAGTTTCTTGGCAGCAGAAGAGTTAACTCTCGATTTAAACGGAAATCCCTTTTTCCTCTCCGTTAGAAGAGCATGGAGGTGAAGGTGAAGATGTGTCCCTCTGCTCAGAGCACAGAACTCTGGCAAGGCCGGGCCATTCTGACAACAGTGGCAGAGAGAGTTAGGGTTGAAGACCACTCTTCTCTCGGTCTAGGGCTGGGCCCTGTACAAGGCCAGGAGGACACACTTTCCCCTCACAGGCAGCTCCGTCAGTACATCGTCTCGGAGTGGGGCGAGGGGCTGTGTTCCAGTAAGACTACGGAACCAGGCCACGGGGCAAAGGGGCAGTCAGTGCTTCAGGGGGGCCGCGTTTTTGTTGGGATGAAGGGAGAAAGGGAGCAGCACAGTGGAGACGGTTGGACAGCACAGTGGCTGCGATTCGTGTCGCTAACTGTCCATGCTAAAAACAGCTCCCGCTTCACCCTGAGGAGCAGGAAATCGAATGGCAGGCCCTGGGCTGGCATGCTGACTTCCTGGTCTAGAAGGTCAAATTCAGTAGGATGCAAAGCCACTGTGGCCAGGCTCTGTGCTGGTAGTAGACCCAGCAAGAATGCAGCCGCATCTGCGCATGGGCTTTGGTTGTGGCTTGTTTTGTTTCCGGGTGTGTGTTGTGTGCGTGTGAGCTGCCAGGGACCAGCTCCCTGTGGGTGTGGCCTGACTTTAGAGTTAGGTGAGCAACCTATGGGACTGTCTCAAACACAGAGACCAGACCTTCAGTTTACAAGATGCTAGAGACAATGAAGATTCCAAGAGACGTTACGACAGGGACTTCAGAAAGTTCATGGAAAATTTCCAGTTTCTTTTCATTCCCACCCCCATAAACTTTTCGAAGTCTTGTGACATTTTCAGGTTATGTCCAGATTCAAAATCTGACGTGAACGTGTGGGTGGCCTCCTCTCTACTGCGCCCCCTGCATCGATCCCTCCGAGGGTCCCTGGTGGTTCTGTGGAGCAGTGATGCCCCTTGTGAACCCCTGGTTAGCTAAGACCTCGCGGGAAACCTGGGCTCTGCCCCCCGCGAGGGGGTGGGCCACATCAAGGGGGCTACGAGTCAGATTTGGAGACTGTGAAGCCTTTGGATCTGAGAGAAATGGGGGAGGCTGTTTTCATGACAGAACAACGTTCGGGTCTCAAGATGCTACAGACGACAGCCCCATGGGGGCAGGGAGGCCGTGAGCTCGGGCAGGTAGGAAGAGGAGCCATGCCTAGTACCCTGCTGCTGTCTGCGAGTCCATGGGCGACACCCGTGATGTAAACACGGCATGAGGGGCAGGATAAACGCTTAGGTCCCAACAGGGGGGAAGGTCATCCTACCAGTGCCCACTCCTGACAGGGGACGCTGGCTGCTCTTGGCCTGCCAACGCGCAGGACCGCCATGTTCCTGAGCACAGGGAGCCTAAGGTCTGATGCTTGTGGTCAATGTTTAAAAAAAAAAAAAAAAAAATCAACCTGTAAGAAGAACCAGAGAAGAAATGCAGACCAGGAGGCCTGAGCCTTGCCGTCACTGCAGCTGAGACTTGAAGGAGCCCCTGGTCAGGGAGCTCCGGGCCGCCACTCCCTGGTGGGATGCTGGGACAAGGTCAGCAATCCGGAACCCCTGTGGCTCGGCAGGGGCAGGCTTTCTAATCCCACACACAGGTATAGCCCCGGGAGTCCGAAGTGCCTCGTTTCCCAGGGTTCTTGGTCTGTGCTGCCCCGGCCTTCCCAAGGGACACACCTTTCCCCCCCGGACTTGCAGTCCCTTCACAAGGCCTCTGAATCACCTCTGCCGCTCGACTCAGAGCCTCATCCCGAAGCCCAGCTGGGGATGACTGAGGGGCAGCAGTGAGGCCGCAGCCTCCGTGGGGAGGGGCAGGAGGGGCGGGTACCTTGTCGCCCTGGCCCAGGTTCTCCAACTTGACTTCATAGAGGGTTTTCCAGTTGGTGTTGCTCCCGCCGCCGCCTCCACTCTTCTGATCAGAGATGGAAACTCCATCTAAGGCTTGCCCTTCTGAGTCAAACCTGAAAAAGATGGGCACTCCAGACTTCCTGTCCGCTCCCTGCAGGTGCTTCGCCTGCCCCCCTTTCCTGGACACCCCCCCAATTCCTTAACTGTGATCATCAGCCTAGAGATGCAGAACAGCCCTTTTACACCCCCCAAACCCCTCCCATTGTCTTGACGCCCCCTGGTGGTGAAGACACACGATGCCCAAGGAGTGGCACCCTGCCCACTAGCAGCACGTGTAGGTGGGAGGGGCCATGGCTGGGAACTCAGCATCAGCCACCTGGGAGAGCCTGGTCTGTGCTCCCGGTGGGGGTGGGTCTCTGACCCTCATCGAGGGGCACCCTAACTACCTGAGGGGCAGTCCTCACACCGTCATAAAACAGCTCAGCAACAAATGGGCAAGGGGCTTTTAAGTTTAATCGAGCGAGAACTCAGATTGCAAACGCCCACAGCAGCTGACTTAAAGGCCCCTCTATTGTGGATTTACCCACTTAGTAAGCACTTCTGCATGCCTGTAGTAAAGCTAACCCTGTATGAAAATTACGTGTAGTACGCCAGTGTCAATCACTATTTCTTGACCACCTATCCACTGATTCAGAGGGTGTGGGGGAAAAGTGGCAGAAAAAGGTGCATCACGTGCCGTCCCTCTGGTGGTCGAGGGGAGCTGCCGGCCTCGGCTCCGTAGGAAGAGCCTGCCCAGCAGAATGGGTGCTGCCCTGCGCTGCCGGCCTTCTCATTCTGTCAGCTGACCGGATAAATCCATCACAGGGGATGGCACGGCCCATAAACCTGGCACTAGCGCTCATCTATGGCTTCAAAAACTCCAAGGAGACCTTTGCCACCAAAGACAGCCCATCAGGAGCCAGCAGAGCCAGGGAGGCAGCCCTTCTCGGGATGAACAGTCCACGTTACATTGTCACAGCAGCGAGCGACCTCCGCATCCCAAGTCTTTACCCAGGCGGGATGCCTATGTGTCCCCAGCAGGAATCCACGTCTGGTGGCTTTACCCTACGGGGAGGGATGCCTTTGGCAGCGGACATGGGACCACGGTTACTGAGAGGTGGGATATGGACACCTTATTGCCAGAGCATCAATGAGCGTGGTGTCCAGCCCCAGAGCCTGCAAGAGACCCATGCCAAGATAAAGCAATTCCAGCCTTCTCTGCTCAGACCCCAGCGGGCCCTGCTTCCTGAGGCCGCGCCAAGTGGCGAGAGGTTAACAGATGAAGAAACACCTGTGGCACACACTCCTCAGGCTGGCTTACCTGGCGTCAATATTCCAGAAAAGCTTTCAAGGAAATCTTTTTTTTTTTTTTTTTGGGGGGGGGGAGGGAGGGGCATCACTGCTCTCCAGTGGTGTGAGTAGGAGGCCCAGCCCCCCTGCTGGAATTGAACCTCCGTCCCAGTGGGCCGCAGTCTCACGCACAACCACTATGCCACCGGGGCTCAGCCCTCACGGAAATCTTAAAAATACGATTGCTACTGGTTCACATTGAGACTCTCCATGAAAAGTGGGGACATGGTGAGGGCACCACATTTCCTCTGTGATTACGGCCACACAATTTATCAAACCTCTGGTAACTACCGTCTGCGCGCCCCCCCCCCCCCAACCCCCCTGTTGTTGCATGTGTTTTAGATGGAAGTGCCCTTTGAAAGCAAGTTTCAGTGCTCTAAAAAGTTAGATATATTGAGATTTTTCTTTATGGGCTCTTCTCAATCCTTGAGCGCTGGGAGTGATGGAATACCAACAAAAGCCCAATGTCCCTCCAGAGGCTAAGGAGGATGTGCCAGACGGCACGGCCTTGAGTCAGGAAGCACTCTCTCTGGGAAAGCACCAGCCCCTGCCTCCAAGAGCACACGCCGCCGCCCAGCCCCTGGCCCATCATTCTGCTTGGTGGGCAGCTCACACACTGACCGTTAAGAACCACAGGTCCCAGCTCGCCTCCAAGCCCAGGCTCAAATAGCCCCTTTGTTTAGCCCCATAAAACCTACCATCCACGAAGCTTATAGGCCTCCGGGATATCGGGATTCATGATGACAGTGCTTGAAGACAGCACCGAGAGGCTCCGTCCACCAAAATCGGACACTCTGGCGCCTTTGATAGCCAGCACGGGCTGTCGGGAACCATCAAATCTTTCCGCCTGCATAAAGACACAAGCCCCGGAGAGACGCAGACAGGGATCACTGGCGGGCACAGCTGAGGGAGGACGCGATGACCATAGATACTCGTGTATCAGCCCAACATTTTAAATGCAGTTTTTGTGGTAAAATTAGGTACCTCCATCAATATTCGGGGGGCTTATACTCGAGTACATCTGGTAATACAAGCATGGCATCTTTAGGGGGGCGAACAAAAGAATGTGCTCAGAGAGATAAACCCCGGGCAGTCAGCTTTTGTGGCCGCCTCTGGAGCGCCGCCGTCTGTCTACCTTAGGCACTTACATCTGTTCCCCACAGAGTGGCAGATACCACCTTCCCGGACGTGTCCATCAAGTAGATATTTCTCTTGGAGAGCTCTCTGTTGTTGGACCTCACCGTGATCTTCGTGGCGTCTTCGTAGCTCTTGCAGACCCCGATGATGTCTACAGTGCAGGAAGGAACATTTGAGCGAAGACGGTCGTTCCCTTATATCCTATGACGCAAAGGTCAAGTACCGCCTGCCCCTTCCAGCTTCCCCGGACCGTGCAGAGGAAAAGAGTCGGCCCCTTCTTCAGGCGGACGCGCTTACCAACAAGCGAGTCTTTGGACTTGCTCTCAAGGTCACCGATCCCCGTGAAATCAAACTGAACTGTGGGTAAGTGACGGCCATCCTCACAGGGCATGACGGACGTCTCGTTGTTGAAGGTCATCTCATAGTCATTTTTAACGGCTGTGAACTGCTTATTAGCAATCTTCAGGGTGCCTTTCGCGAAATAATAGACCTGGCCGGGGAGGACACGCCTTGGAGCACGGACACAATCCCCTTTCCCCAGCCTGGACCCCACGTGTGCGCCCACACCGCCCGTCAGGTCCACCCCGGTGCCCACGGTCTACCTTGTTCACTTCAATCAGCGGAAAGAACTTGTCCACTTGCTCGTTGAAGGCAGTGGCTCGGATTTCACCCTGCAGAAACGCATGGGCTCCGTGAGCAGGGCAGGGGCCATGCTGTGCCCACATCGGGTGGGTCCCCGAGGACATGCGAGCTAAGCCCACGGCCACGGATTACTGACCGCCTTGGACATGGAGACCTCGTGTTGAGTGCAGTATCCCAACGCCAAAGACAAACGGGTTTCTGGACACCGAGTGGCACCAAAGAGGCCCATGGCACGTGGGTGGAGCACGATGGCTCGCCAGCATCAAGCGAGAAGGGAGGAGCGGACAGACGGACGTCGGTGTGCTTACCAGTCCCATCTTCAAGTCACCCGAGGCCTGCTTTTTTGGTTTTTACTTTTCTGTCAGTCAGGAGCTAACATTTTACCCAATGGATGGCCGGCAGACCAATGACTTGGCCAAAAAAAAGGGGGTGGTGGTGGTGTTTCTGGTGGTGCCACCCCCCCACAGCTGTGCATCTAGGGGTGGGAGAGAAACTACCTGTTCTCTGTCTGCACGGGGCCTGAGCGGCTCCTTGAGAAGGGTGCTAGAGACAGACGTTAGGACTCAGAAACTCGTGTATCAAGAGCCCCAGCGTGTTCTACTTTGGTGTCAGGAACATGGCTTTGTTTAGTGTCAATAAAGAGAAGAAAGCGCCTGCAGTCGGGATCCACCCCGAGGGAGGTGGCCCAGGCCGGCCTACTGAAGCAGCTGCAGCTGAAGCACCGCCCTGCTCCTGAGCAGATGCCCCAGGCTGAGGCTTCAGGTAAACCTGTCAGCACATCAGACACACGTCTCGTGTCTCCTGTGCTCAGGTGCGACTCACATGCTTAGAAGAAGAATCTCTACTTTAATAAATGCTTTCATTATGACAGTGGTTCTCAACCTGGGGACCGCGGCCCCTTTCACAGGGATTGCCGGATTCAAAACAGTAGCAAAATTAAAGTGATGAAGTAACAATGAAAAATAATTGCATGGTTAGGGGTCACCCCAACATGAGGAGCTGTATGAGGGTCATGGCATGAAGGGGGTTGAGACCCACTGACCTATGATGACCTTTAACCCCCTGCTCCCAGACAGCATCACAAGACTGTAACAGAGGGAAGAGGAGGAGCAACAGCCATGCTTCCATGTGGGCTACCATCCCCATGCACATGAGAGGCCCACCCAGGGACGACTCTGCTGGTCATCTGTTCTCCCAGGGGACAATACTCACACTTTCATCGACCATCTCTATAGAGAAAAGCTTTCCTTCCCCTCGAGAATTGCTCCAGGTACGGATCTGACTCTTGTTGGTAACACGAGCGCAGATAGTCCACCTGGAAACCAAACAGGGTGTGACTGTCGCCCCGGTGACTGGGCAGAGACCGGAAAGGTTGCCCAGCAGCTCCGGGTGGCCTTTCTTCTCAGAGGCACATGCCCATGTTCCATGTTGGCTCTCTTAATGCAGCTAATTAAAACCCCAAGATGACATGCAGGTTGACAGCTTATAGAATAAGCAAACAGTAACGCATAAGAGGTGATTTAACACTAACTCATTCTCCTGTCAAATAAGCAAATTTACAAACTCTCTCTTCTCCAAAAAGCATCACCACGGCAACAATAGCCCTAATGACGCTCTCCACGAGGAAAGGCAGTAATACCCGCAATTATCTCCTGCCACTGTCTCCAGCTCTGGGAACTGCGATCCCTGGTGTCAGGCTTCTGTCTCATTTTTAATACGCACTGACGTGTTACAGAACCAAGATCGCGAAGGAAGAGACGCTGCAGCAGGATGAAGCGGCGACTGGGAGAGGAGGCACAAGACCTGAGACCCAGGCCGCACCCCTGAAAGTCAGTGCTGGGCAATGCAGTCAACTCAGTCCTTACTGCTTCTCCAGGAAAAAGAAAGCTGTCCTAGCTCAAAAAGCCCTGAAGACAGGCCGACAAACAAATAAACTAAAAACACCTCCTTAAAGGATTCAGGGGAGGGGGAAGCCACTCATTTTCAACTGCTTAAATTAGTTTTTAACAGCAGGAAGTCATAACAGAAATGTATGTTCAGGATATGTCAATGTGGCTAATACAAACAGCAGATTCTTCTCATCAACTAGCTATAAAGAATTTTCAGTTGAAGTCACCTGCCTTTTCAATAACATGGACTGTCTTCTACATTAGCACAAATGTGTTTTTTTTTTTTCCCAGGGGGGCATCACTGCCTCTGGTGGTCGTGGGCGCTACCCAGTGCTGCTTCTGAGAGCCACCGCTGGATTTGAACCGCCAAACGCATGAGTCACAGTCCCGCACTCAACCACTTACGCCACCGGGGCTCAGCCCACAAATGTTTACTTTTAATAACAAGCAAGCCCCACAACTGATGCTTCAAATATTACATCTGAAGGGGCTTCATGGGAAAATTCTCTTTTCCCATAAACGTTTCAAAGCTTGTGACTTTAACTTTCACCTTCTTTAAAAGTAAATAAAAACAACAGCGGGCTGAGCCCTGGTGGCGCAGTGGTTGTACGCGGGACTGCGGCCCACTGGGATGGAGGTTCAATTCCTGCTCACAGGAGCAAAAGGCCGGGCCTCCTACTCCCATCACCAGGGCAGTGATGCCAAAAAAAACAAACAAAAAAAACAGCAATCCAGGGCTGAGCCCTGGTGGCGTAGTGGTTGTGCGCAGGACTGCGGCCCACTGGGACAGAGGTTCAATTCCAGCAGTGGGGCTGGGCCTCCTACTCCCACCACCGGAGAGCAGTGATGCCAAAAACAAACCAAAACAAACAGCAGTCCCAGATAAGGGAGATGGGGAGGCTGCAATTATAGATACTACTTAGATATAACTAAACATTCATGGGATTCGATTTCTTGGTTTGAAGGTTTAAGGTCATGTGTTTACGCTTTTACTCAATCCATTGACCAAACACCGTGGTTTTTTTAGTTCTGGTCTACCTCCTAGTTAGGTAGGTAGTCCCTGGCGTCTTCAGGGCTTGCCAATTTCTTTATTTGCGTGGAGCAGAAGTAGTAGTGGACCCAGGAACTGGAAGAAGAAATGGACTTGTAGGTCTAATTGGCAACATGCACTACTACCTCCTTTACTGTGGGACCGGAAGAAAGCGCTGCTGCCTGGCTACCACTACTGAACATTTCGACCTAGGACCCAGTCGATAGATCCTGATCAAAATGAGGAAAAATGTGGAACAGAACATCAAATTCTTCTGTAAACCTGATACTGGACCCATCAAGATCGGGAAAGCCCTCAATCTACTCTAAAGCATGTGTGAGAGTTTGAAGAGGCACAAAGAATACAAGTTGGTGGGGAGAAGCGGTGTGGGCAGACGGTGAGGACGGTGCCCATGTGGAGGACGTAACCGGGGGCTCTCATCTGTGCACGGGGACTGTCGGGTGGCCGTGCCTCGTAGTGTGTCTCCTGACATAAACAGTAAGAGCAATGCGACTCCACAGGCTGCAGGCTGCTCAGTCATTCTTTTTGATATATGACTAAAAGGTTATTACAGGTTGCACCCTTTTCCCGAGGGGGAAAGAGAGACCTGTTTGATGTGGCAGTGGCTCTCACAATAGAGCATAAGACTAAAATGATTTCTAAGAATTTGTTTTTAAAACAGCAACAAAAAAAACCCTCCCAGATGATCAGTGGACAAAAATGTGGGGGAAAAGGGCTGAGCGCTGGTGGTGTAGTGGTTGAGTGCAGGACTGCGGCCCACTGGCTTGGTGGTTCAAATCCAGCAGCAGCTCTCCAGGAGCAAGGCTGGGTAGCTCCCACGACCACCAGAGAGCAGCGATGCTTCCCCCCAAAATGTGGGGGGGGGGGGGGGAGGAGAAATCCCCCAAAACAACCTAATTAAAAAAAGATCACTCTCAGTTCTGTTGTAAGTACACGATGCATGTATTCTATCAGACAACTCACTTGGACTGGTAAGGAGTGAGGCTGGCGATGGGCACCACTTTGGCCTGTGTGCCCCCAGGAGTGCTCCCCAGACTGGTACCTCCGGCAGCTTTTCCAAAGGTTTTGGAGGCACCGTAAGCCTTAGGTGCAGTGGAACCTTTAACATAAACAGAAAGGACAACCCATTATTCTCCTTAGCTTTGATAATAACTTCTGCAGAAAACTCAATTACAAGAGGTGCCACTGGGGAAATTGTCCCATGAGAGCAGTTTGTTGTTTTTTTTTTTTCGACGATCCCGAGACTCGAAGGTCAACTCTGGACTGAAGCAGGAGGTCAGCAAACCATCACGAGCCCCAGGCAGAAACGCAGAAGCTGACGAAGGCATTGGTCAACATCGAGACTCTGGTGATGCCGTCAGCTGTCCGCTCACTACTCTTCAACATGCCTTACACCGGTGGGGGGGCCAAGATGACGAAGAACAGGGAAAAAGAATCAACCTTCTGTTTGGCATCACAGATGACAAATCACTAGTTGCCTTAAAAAGCAAGAGAGAAGACCAGGAGATAAAAGCTATATACTTGGGGGCTGAGCCCCGGTGGCGTAGTGGTTGTGCACAGGACTGCGGCCCACTGGGACGGAGGTTCAATTCCAGCAGTGGGGCTGGGCCTCCTCCTCCCACCACCGGAGAGCAGTGATGCCCCCCCCCCCCAAAAAAAAAACAACAACAAAAAAAGCTATATACTTGGAAGGATCCCTTGAGGCAAAGGGCACCCACGACACATCAATTCAAAACTTCTCAGAAAAGATCCCCGTGCTCGGGAGGTTTATAGGACCGAGAAATGTACTGAATGATGTCTACAGGATTGGGCTTTCTGGCCACAAAAGGTCAAGAACGGGCTGGGCCCCAAACTCAGAGCATGTAGCTAGGTGGCAACGGTGACCCCTGCTGCCTCCTTCACCTCTGCCTGTGCAGCTACCATCCAAGAATGGAGAAATAAAAGCCTATTCACAGGCAAATTCCTTTCACCGATACTGTTTCTGTAAAGTTTCAATCTCCAAGAAAATTAAGCTCAATGATATTTAGCTCAAATACAAAGTATTTTCAGAATGGAGTTTAGTTTACATGTAAATTTATCCAGCACTTATTTACTGAGTTTCTGTGGCATGCACCATACTACTGTGTTTCACAGCACTCGGTAAAAAAAAAAAAAAAATGTTATTTTGGCCAGAGGGAGTGATGTTTAGATAATCTACCACACTTAGATAATTCATTTCACTACCCCCGCTTTTCCAGAACATAATTTAAGAGTTGTATATCAACAGAGCCTCTTACAAAGGCACAGAGATACTAGCTAAGGAACCAGGGGAGAAAGGCCCACGTCCTGAAAGCTTCATAGAGAACATGAGTGAGTTCAGTAGCTTGCAAAACAGCGAGTAGTTGAGATTCTCATGTAAAGCTGCACCAGAGAAAATGGACATCTAAAAATAAACCCAACCAATACCACCAATCATTATTTTCACAAATGACTTCTCAGATCAAACGATTCCTAAGCAAAGGCCAAAAAGTACACCAAATGATTCAGTACTGGCTGTAGTGGAAGTTAAAGGTAGAAACTCATCTTTGAATGAGAAGCAGAACCCATGACCAATATAAATAACACTGTCTCCAAGCAAACAATAAGTCGTCCAGAGAGCCCCCAACAGGAAACTTGGAGAGAGATAAGCCAGATTTAATATATTCCTGCTCAGAGCAGCCACTGCACACAGAGGATCACAGGGCAGGCCCCACTAGGAGACACACCGTCCCTCACTGACCCATGGCCCTACGGGGAACAACACTGGAGACACCGTGCAGGAACTGTGCCCAATCGGACCTGGGTCTGATCGCACCGCACACTCAGGGTGTGCGAAAGGGCAGCAAGGGGAGCAGAACAACCAAGTCCCCCGTCCTTTGCTATCTTGTTTGTTTCTCTCTCTCTCTTTTAACTATTCCCGAGACTCGAAGGTCAACTCCGGATTGAAGGCGGTTAGGAAGCCAGCAAGAGCCGGGGAGGCATGCAGAAGTGCAGATGAGCATTCTCCCACCTCAAGACACCTTTTCTCCCCCGTCCTTTGCTATCTTGCCCCACTGGTGTTAAGAGGAAGACCAAAAATAGGCTTTGGGGCCAGGGCGTGGCAACCTTTCAGACACAACGGGAAAACACTCCCAAAGGTCAATAAACAGACCTTGAGATATTTATAAACTTTTCTCTTTTGGGGGCCTTTTTTCTCTTTTGTTGCTTAGTTTTGCTCTGTCTTGAATTTGTGCATATTATTATCTCTGCAGATCTATCTAGACAAGATAGGAAGGATAACACTCTGGCGGAGAAAACAACAGGACCTACAGTTGGGGGTGGTGGTGGTTTGGAAATGGGAGAGGGGGAGGTGGGGGAAAGGAAGTAGGTGTTGACATACCCAGGGACAAGGGAACAACAAGTGATCTAAAATTGATGGTGAGGAGGGTGTAGGAGGCCGAGCAGGGCTTGATCAAGGGTAATGTAGCCAAGAGGAAAGTAAAAGGAAATAGAGGGAAAAAACTAGAAAGCAAAGAGCATTTATAAAGGTCCAAATACAGGCATGTACATATGCAAATATATTTATAAATGGCAATGAGGAAATAGAGCTATGTAGCATTAAGGTAGCAGATGGACACTGGGCCTCTACTCGAGTACTCCCTCTATTTGAGCACACTTTGTTCTATTAAACTGGCATTCCACAATGCTCACCTTCATGACATGATCGCTGAAGACAAATCGGGTGTATAAACAAATGTGAAGAAAGCTGATGGTGCCCGGCTATCAAAAGATATAGCGCCTGGGGTCTTAAAGGCTTGAAGATAAACAAGTGGCCATCTAGCTGAGAAACAGCAAAGACCACATGGAAGAAGTACACCCGCCTGTGTGATCAGGAGGTATCGATAGGATCAGGTATCAAGTATCAAAGACCCAGAACAAAAATCGTATCATTGTAAATGAGGGGGAGTGCAGAGTGGAGACCCAAAACCATCTGTAGACAATTGGACATCCCCTTACATAAGGATCACAAGGAAGAGACCAGCCAGTCAGGGTACAGTGTAACACTGATTAAACATACAACTTTCCTTTAGTTCTTCTTCTTCTTCTTTTTGGCATCACTGCCCTCTGGTGGGAGGGGAGGCCCAGCCTTGCTGTTGCTGGATTTGAACTGCCAAGCCAGTTGGCCACAGTCCCGCACTCAACCACTATGCTACTGGCGCTCAGCTTCCTCTAGTTCTTTAATGCTTTCCCCCACAATCCGGCCCCACTACCATGACCCCAATTTTACCTTACAAATCTGGCTAGACCAGAGCATGTACACTGGTACTGATAAGAGCTTGCAACACAGGGAAGCCAGGACAGATTAACTCCTCAGGACCAATATTGAGAGTAGCCATACCAGGAGGGGAAGGGATAGGTAGGGGAGAAAGGGGGAAATCGATCACAATGTCCTCAATGGGAGACGGGCAACAGAAAAGTGGATGAAGGGAAGTGGATGAAGGGAGACATCGGTCAGTGTAAGACATGTCAAAATAGTAATTTATAAGTTATCAAGGGTTTGGGAGGGAGGGAGGAAGGGAGGAGAAAAAAATGAGAAGTTGATCCTAAGAGCTCAAGTAGAAAGAAAATGTTTTGAGAATGATGATGTCAACAAATGTACCAGTATGCCTGACATGATGCATGGATTGTGAGCCCCCAATAAAGTGATTTAAAAAAAAAAAAAAAAGAATAAAACTATCAGTGGAAAAGCCTTTTTATTTTTATGTTCAAAAAAGAAGAAAATGGGGATGAGCCCCGGTGGCGTATTGGTTGTGCGCAGGACTGCGGCCCACTGGGACGGAGGTTCAATTCCAGCAGTGGGGCTGGGCCTTCTCCTCCCACCACCGGAGAGCAGTAATGCCCAAACAAAAAAAAAAAAAAAGAAAATGGGGCTGAGCTCCAGGAGTGAGGCTGGGCCTCCTTACTCCCTCCAAAAAAAAAAGAAAAAAAAAAAAAGGCACACTGCTGAATATCTTCAAAAGACCACCCTCCTGTCATGGTCACATACATTTACAGTCAGAGTGGGAAATATTCTTTGCAAAAAAACAATGTAGCATGAGTGGCGCTTCGAAATTTTCCTTCAGTCCCAGATTAGATAGGACCAGCACATGGCCTCCAGCAGCAGTCTTACCCATTCCTGAACCCCCATTCTGCTGCTGGGGTTTGCTGGTCAGTGGACTGGCCGCAGGGACTCCTTGCTGCTGCTGTCCGTGACCTGAAATGAAAGGGGAGAAACCGTAAGTGCCAGCAAGTGGGGGTAACGGATGCAAGCGTAAACAGAAGACCCGCTCCGAGAGAGCGTACAATGTTGGCCTTGTCAAAGCGCTCATCGCAGTCACGATCACGATCACGATCACGCGGAGGCTCTAATTGCCAGCACTGGATGTGCGGGGAGCTCACGTTTTGTTCTCACTACGTTAAAGGTTGGGTCCATTTACCTTTCACCTGCTTCTAATGGATACTTTTCCCTTCTAATAAGGTTCTTCCCTAGAGCCTCGCCCATTCCTCCTGCCTGAACCTGCAGTGAAGGCACTGGGCTGAATCTGTGACATTCTGGCTATTTCCATAGCAACAAATCGATGCCATCAACAGAAGGGTGCGCTCGCGGCGGGATCTATCAGAGGAAGAAGCTGGCGGTAAGAAAAACCTAAAAGCTGTTCAATTGTCTCTGAAGTGCTCCTGCTTCAAAGGAAATGGCGACACTCAGAAAGAATGCTACCCTTTCCCACCCAAACAAAGCCACCTCACTCTCTAAGCTGACAGCTGGGGGAAAATAAGAGGGGAGAGATCCTGAGGTGGCGCGAAGTGCCAGTGAACTGTCACAGCAGGAGAGATGAGAACAGAGTTCAGAAGCAGGTGTGTCAAGGAAACAGGGAGATTAAAGAGAGAGGAGGGGAAATGAACGCGTCTCTCAAACCAAAAACAGGAAACACTGCAAGACTATTTATCTGCCCTTCACCCTTTAGACCAATGTATAGGAAGCTCAAAGTGTTTAACTTGCAAAATACACTTCATCTTTTAAAATGAGGGGCGTATGTCATTTGCTTTTGTGGTGGGTACGGAAGGTAGACGTCAACTTCCTAGCTGGGCTGGCCGCCACCAGTGCTGGTAATAAGTCCAGGTGGCAAACAGCAATCAGCTTGGGGACTGACTTCTTTGAGGCGACTCCCAGAAAAGACCGGTGAACTACTTAAAAAAACGGAAGAATCATCCAGGACAAAGCCTGTGGGGCCCCCTTCTGCTCACACACCCACGCCGGTTCGCCGTGAGTCAGGGCCAACCCGATGGCAACGGGGAAGGGCACGTTTACACCATCTCGCCCACGGCTGCCGTGATGACAGACGCATACCAACTCCATGCCAGGTGCCCAAGGCAGTACAGCCTCATCTTTCTCCCACAGGGCGGCTGGTGGGTTTGAACTGTAGCCCTTGGGGTTAACAGCCCAATGATCCAACGGTGCCACCAGCTCTCTTGCGAGCCGACAGCACCCGGTACTCCCATTCAAGTACCAACCAGGCCAACCCAAGATCAGACAAGACTGGCACGTTCAGGGTGGTATGGCCGCAGACATTTAGACCACAGAGGGAAACAAATTCCACATGAGTCCACACAGACCATGTTAAAAAGCCAGACAAAATGAAAAACAGAAAAAGTCTTTGCCGCACACTCAGTAACCCCCTGCCATCGAGCTGACTCTGATCCTCAGGGTCCCGACAGGACAGAGTGGAGCTGCCCCTGTGCATTTCTGAGACTGTAGCTTTATATGGGTACAGAGCCCCAACTCCCTCCTGTGGAACCGCTGACCTTGTGGTGAAGCAGCCTGGCGCTATGCCACCAGGGCTCCATTTTGCAACTTAAAAAAAAAAAGCTTTAGAGTACTGGAGAAGAGCCCTAGCTGTCACCCAGTCCCTGCTTTGTCCACATTCCTGCTGGGCTTCCCCAGGCCCACCTCAATGGGCAAGTTCCACACAGGCTGAACTGAATTTACTTCTGTCAATATAACTTTTAACTGCCACAGCCAAGTAAGTGAGCGTTAGATGTGCCATTAAGAGTAAAATAAATTTAGCATAAAATTAAAAAGGTTAGAATTGTTTATTATTTAGTTCTTCCTATGGAGAGAAAAATGGAGAGATCTTATTTACACAGAAAATAGAGAGCCGAGGTTGACAATTGAATTTGTGTGCTCTTTTTAGCGGCTCCATTATCTCTGAATTTACAAAGTGTCACATGGAATTGCATGGGAGAATTGCTCTTCTTTGACAATGAGCCGTGCAGGAACGGAACCTCTTTAAGTTGGGGGAGGAGGGAGAAGATGAGTTACTCTGTAACTAGTATTGAGACTAAGTGACTGGAAAGAAATAAAACTATCTCTACTGCTTCATGAAATATATTCATCAGAAGGACTTAAAACTTGCAAAAATAAAAATGCACAAGCCCTCCTGTATGTCACTCAGCAGCATGGAGTGATGCAGGCAGTCCCCCCACCATGGAGGCCACACAACGTGCATCCCAGGTCTGTGCTAACCCCCCCTCCCCACCGGCTGCTGGGGCTGGTTCTGACTCATGGCCCCTCCACAGGAGTCCGAGTGGGACTGGGCTCTGCGGCATTTTCAAAGGCTGGCTTTAAGGAAGCAGACTGCCAGCTCTTTCTACCGAGGTACCCGGGTGGACTTGGGGCGAGCAGCCACGCATGCTAACTATTTGCAATGCATGTTCCTAACAGCTAACTGTGGGGTAATGTGGGCACCATGTGGCAGGTGCCAGGAAGGCTAAGCGCACTGCCCTCACGCACTGTCTCTCCACATTTATGACATTGGCCAAAAAGGACTCTTCAACTATTTGGGGCATTAACAGCATCTATCTGGCAAGAACCCATGGCCAGGCCCCTATCGGTGGACTCTGGGTACAGACAGAGAGGACCTGCGTATTGCATACTATTATCCTGCTGGGGTTTGTGTGTGTGTGTGTGTGTGTGTGTGTGTGTGTGTGATGATGACGATCAAGGCAGAGGTGTCTTGAAGGGGGACCCTTGGGGATGGGGAGAAGTGGGGTCCCAGGGTCTGGCCCCAGCTTGCAGACCCTAGTGGCATCAGGGCTGGGCCAAACCACTTTTTTGTTTGCTTGTTTATTTGGTTTTTTTTTTTTTTTGGGGGGGGGGGCGTCACTGCCCTCTGTTGGTCGTGGGAGCTACTTAGCCTTGCTGCTGCTGGATTTGAACCGCCAAGCTAGTGGGCTACAGACCCGCACTCAACCACTATGCCACCAGGGCTCAGCCCCCCAAACCACTTTTTAAAGGAGCTCTCAAGGTGAGGGCGAGGTGGAGAGCAGGGTAAGGTGGGATTCAGGAGTGAGTGGGCAGCGGCAATGTCAAGTGCAGGGCAGAGGCCAGGCCTGGCCTTTGAGGGTGCTCTGGCTGGCTCCCCAGGGAGACACTCAGGGGGAGGCGCAGGGCCACCCTGGAGAGCTAAGGGGTGCCTAGGCACCAGCCCTGCAGCACTCAGGCCCTTCTGCCTGTACTCCTCCGTCCTCACAAAGCCGCCAACAACATTTTGGGGTTGTTGATGGAGGAGCTGGGGCCACCCACACTGAAAGTACAGTGAAGGCTAGGAGGTCTGGCAGAGCCCTGGGGAAGGAGCTTGGGCCTCCTTAAAGGACTGAGCAGCCCTCCCCCGTGAAGGGGGCGTGTGGCTTCAGCAGGAGTGAAGGGGGACATTCACAGGGCAGGTAAAGGGCTGGAATGGAAAGTCAGCCTTGATTTCCACCGCAAACCGATTTCTGCCAAACAACTTTGTCTCTGGAACCTGACTGTCGACAAGTGAGGAGCGGGTAAATTCCATTTAAGCTCCAGCCTGAGGAGAGAGATGCCATGCCTGTGCACCAGATGAAAAAAATCAGACACGTCACGTCTCTTGCCCAGGGTCACACAGCTAGGAAGTTTGGGACCCAATTCTGACTGGATCCATCCACGTCGCTGCCCACAGCTTAATTTATAATTAACATTTAATTCCAGCAGCTTACCCGCTGATTCTAGAGAACCTAATAACCATAATATCGAGTAATTAGGCAAAGTGACTAATCCACTTGCTAGAGCAACCCTTTAGCTTCTGCTGTGGACCACATCTGCAAATCTGCCACAGAAGACACAGGGTCGCCCTGATCCACACGGAAGGTCTGCATCCTCACGCCTCCTGAGAGGGACAGGTGCCCTTCATTCCAGCCACGGCAACCGGCAGCTAACCAGGAGGCCTGGGAGAAACCCATCTGCCGCGAAACACACATCTTCCTGCAAATTAACATCCTGCCCCACCGCGGTAATGCAGAGACTCAACTCCTGATCGGCGGCTGATGTGTGTGCCACCTGCTAATCAAATCATTCTGACTGGATGGGTCAAGGCCATGGTTTCTAGGCTCTTCGGCTCTAGCTCAGAGTGCTGGCTCTGACCCAGGCAGGAAACAACTGACACGCTCTCACACTGGTCATTTTGATGACTGTTAGAACGGTGGGGAGGACCGCCTGCAGGGAAGAGCCCACAGACAGCAGTGTCTAGTGTAACAAAACCCCAAGTTCTCCTGGTAAGCACTTCCCTGCCAACCACCATAAAAAAGCACACAGAAAGATCCAACTCAGTACTTTTCATTTCCTACTGACAGAAACGGAATAAAATCAGACCAAAAAAAAAAACCCCAAAAAACTCAACTAATATCTTTTGATGAGAAGTACTAATAGATCAGTACCAACATAAGAAATGGTTAGGATATGGTTAAATATGGTTAGGATAGTGTAGCTACACCCGGCTAATACACATATTGACAAAAATACATAACCCACTGATAGTGTATGAAGCACAAACTATCTGAAGTTTTTCCCATTTTGAAAATCCTACAGCATTTAGTTGTAGTCTTAAGAAACGTTCCATGTGCATTTTTGGAATGCCTCTATTTCTGTAATGAACTTGATCAACTTAATTTAACTGGTCGCACCTGTCCTGTAGTAGGCTTTAGCACAGATGCTGAGAGGATACAAATCTATTATGAGTTCCCACTGAGGTTGGTCTCCTCACTTTCAAGATGGAAAATTAGAAACCATCTCTGTGGAATACAATGTATGGCAGTCATCACCGCAGCAAAGCTATTTCCATGGATGGCCACAGTAACAATGTGTTATTGATCTGGTTACAATGAAACTCAACGGCAAATAATCCTGGCAGCCTTGTCCGCTCTCATCCCTCTGCTCTTAACAGATCCTGAAGAATGGGAGGGAAGGGGGGACAGGCAGTGGGGCTAGGTATTCAGACGGCCTGGGCTTTACAGTTCTGACCCCAAGCAGTAATTACCCCTCAACCTTTCCATCTCCATCTATATCTCAAACAACCTTGGATTCTGAAACACAAAATGCCCAAAGCCACTATTCAGTTAAATACAAAGTGAAAAGACAACATTCAAAGGTTGATCAAAGGTGATATACCTGTAGATAAGAGTAGGGTCTAGGCACCTGTCCCCCTACCCCCACTCCACTGCACCAAAATATTTCAAACAGATGCTTTGCTGTCCTTGCTAAAAGCGGAGAATATGAGAACCAAGGAGCTCTCTTAAAAAAAAAAA
>PVJH01013725.1:0-59363 GCA_004026705.1 Nesogale talazaci
CCAGGAATCCCTCTGTTAGAGATGCACTCTTGATCAAAATGCTGATGGCCACGCTGGGTGTTCTCTGAAGCTGGGCACGCCTCCACTATCAGCTAATGGCAGCCTCTCACTTCCAGGTGGGACAGTGGAGACAGGGTGAGCGTCCACGTGGACCAGCTCAGGGGCGGAGTCTGGGCACTTGTTCTATGGTAGTAGAAGCCAGCACAGAGGCCGCAGCACTCCCACAGAAGAGCTGAGGGCTAGCGCTCCCCCACGCCTCCCTTCCCAAATCCTTCCACCGTTACCTGCCCAGGAACCCAGGCGCCCTAGTGCTTATGCTGTGGGGCTGCTGAGTGCAAGGTCAGCTGTTGGAGAGCACCAACCTCTCAATGAAAGGAAGGCAAAACTTTCTACTCCCCATAGCGTCTGTCTGGGAAACTCACAGGGGCCGTACTGCCCGGTCCGACAGGGTCAGTGTGAAGGCACCAATTCGTGACAGTGAGTCTGGCTCTTGGCTTACCCATAGTCTCCTGACGCCATCACTGCTCAGGTAAGACCGCGCGTAGGCTGTGTCCTTTCCCGTCTAACCCTCTGGTTTCCTCCCACTTCAGTTCCTAGATTTGATTTCGTCCTCGGGGAGAAGGGACCACAAAAGCATAGAGCAGCCCATCCTGCTAAAAGAAGGGTAAGGACGCCTTGACAATCCGTGATACGCCGGATGTGCCGGGGCGCGGGGCTTCCGCCTGGTCTCCAAGGCAATCGATGTCCACCGTTCTTGTGAATAATGTCTTATCGTGTGTTAGCGGAGGCCCTGCATGTCAGATCCGCTCCGTATTCCACAGTTCCAGCCACCAATCAAACCCCCCAATACTTCCCCTGTCCTTTCCTCTTGGATTTCTCTTCTCCGTTTTGTGGACCGCTCCCCTTCGTGGAACCGAGATTGTTGTAACAGCTTTGTTGAAAAAGATGTCTTCGTGTCTGTCTGCTGGGTTCGCCCGCAGCAGTGGGAGCCATTCCTTGCACCTGTTAAAGCAATATAGCACACTTCTTCGAGATCAATCCGCAGGGCTCTACCTGGCTTGGCAGACTAGTGATTGCCTCCATAAAAGAATGCCTTAGAGCCCGGGCCTCTCGTCACCGACCACACTGTGGGTCGTACACCTGGAAGAAATGGGGACTTGTGCACCCACTTCACCTGCAGGCCTTAGAAGTCGTTAGAGGATTTGGGCATCACTTCTTCCCATTTCGCTCCCACCCATATTTATGTGATTTTTCAAAGAATGGAGCTGTACCCATCGGTGGGAGGGAAGAGAGAGGAGACTCACGGAACTGCTGAGGCATCAAGAAGTCCTGACCACATTTTCTGCAGAGCTCAGTGACATCCCTTTCCTTCCGCTGTGGAAAACCATTCATTCCATTCCACAGGAGAACCCTGGAAGAGTGGGACTTCAGCCTGGGAATTAGTTCTGTCTTGAGTCATCTTCATAGCCTTTGTCCGTGCACTTTTCATGAGCACAGCAGAATGGGTGAGACTGATGCCCTGTGTTTCAACTCATCAGAACCCTCTTCTGTTGAGTTAAGAATAAGGTCCTCGCAGACCTTACACACTCACAGGGCCCCAGGAGTGTCACAGAACGAGTTTCCTCCTTCATGTGAATGTTGACCCCAGTTTACCTGACGTGCCCACAGTGTGCCTAGTTCCTTCCTCCTTTTGTCCTGTGACACCTCCCCTGATCCCTCTCCACGGCCTCTCGTCTGCTCTGAGCTCCCCATATCCGGAGTGGAAGGGAGAAAAGGACATGCCTCCTTAAGAGCTCTGACACCAGGGCACCCTCAGTACCTGTGCGGCTGCCGACGGCAGGGAGGCATCAGTGCTTCCTGTGACTAAGTGTGGAGGACCCTGGGCCCTCTGACAGAAGGCCCACAGCGTCAGTCTCCAATTCCCTGCCAGGTTGCGTCTCCCTCCTCCTAGCGGATTCGTTATATGGGAGGTTGGGAGCCAAGAGTGGGGCTGGGAGCTCCTCATCTGTTGCTCTTGTCACCTCTCTGCAATTGCAGCTCCTTAGTCGGGGCAGGCTTATATGCCCTGTCTGCCAACAGGCGTTGGGGGCCAAGCGGAAGCCTTCACACTTGAGGGCTGGCTTGTGAAAGAACGGGGAATCCCGTGCTCTCCAACATCTGGGTAGACTGAGACATGGAAGGCCCGCCAGGCAGTAGGCAAAGCTTTTGTTACAGTCAGTTGCTTTTCCCAAGCAAGACTCACAGCTCGGTGAAGCTGTTGTTCACACGTAGTGATTGCCTAGGAGCCATTTTTTTGTTGTTGGTATTTTTAGCAGCATCTGTTGTTGTTGCCAGATCCAGCGAGGGGAATGGAGAAGGAGGCCCCAACTATTTGATTGGCCGTCATAATAATACATGACAGCTGTCACCAATTCGTTATTTAAAGTTGACATCATTCCAGGGACTCCGTTTTTCAAAAGCAAAGACATTTGCTTTAAGTTGTTGTTGTTGTTGTTGTTTTATCTCATCCCTGGAAAAGAAAACTTATAAAGTCTCCCCAAGCCCTTCGTCTTCATAGGGCAGTCACGAAGCTTGCCGACTCTGCGAACCTGAGCCGACAAGCTCCCCCGGTGGGCCCTGGCTGTGTGGGCACGGGACGGGCCGCGGGAGGTGCGAGAACACTCATGCAAGTGGTGTGTCTCGTGTGTGTGCTAGGTTCATGATTAAGCGAGCACAAGGAAGAAAGCGGTTTGGAATGAAGAATTTTAAGAAAAGATGGTTCCGCCTGACAAACCACGAATTCACCTATCAGAAAAGCAAAGGTAACGAGAAAGGTTTGCTTTTTACTTATTTTCACATGCTTTCATTCAAAGGCACCGCAGACCTTGGTCAGGCTCCTGCAGGGCTTAGCTGTAGATCTCCTGGAGGGAAAACTGGGAAATAGAGAAATTCCCTGTTGAATTGAATAGTGAAAAGGGACGCACGCCATCCTCTCACCAGCAGACAAGGGGCAGAAAAGGGAGGGGGGGGGCAGTTGTGAAGCAAGCAATTCCCAGGGCATCCAAAGCTCGCTCTCCACAGTTCCCTGGGCCCATGAGTAGCCTTGGCGGCATAGTGGTTAAGCGTTGGGCTGTTAACCTTCAAGTCAGCAGTTCAAACCCACCAGCGTATCCCTGGGAGAAAGAGGAATCTCTGTCAAGATTCACAGTTCTACCCTGTCCTAGAGGGACACTGAGTCAGAATCAGCTGGATGGCAGAGGGCTAGGTCTGAGTTCTGTGGTCCACACGAGTCGGATTGGGACAGCACTCTGCTTTACTAAGGATTTCGTTTTCTTGATTAGATCTCTCATCCTTTACTGAGGAGCCCTGGCGGTGCAGTGGTTAGCACGCAGTAGCTCTAGCCCAAAGCTGTCAGTTCCTCAGCAGGAGACCACGTGTCGGCATGCTACTCTAAAGGTATGACCATGCTGGCCGCCATCAAGTTGGTCCCGACTCTGTAGGACAGAGTCGAATGGCCCTGGGGAGTTTCTGAGACTAAGTCTATGGGAGGAGAAAGCCCTGTCTTTCAAAGAGTGGCTGGTGGTTTTGAACTGCTGGCCTTAGAGTTAGGAGCCCAATGCGCAACCAGTACGCCACCCACGCTATAGGCCAGTTGTACGATGTCCTAAGGGACCGCTATTGGTTGGAAGGAGCTGGACAAGGATGGATTTGGTATCCTTTGGGTTCTCTGCTCCCAAAGGAGAAATCAGCCATTAGGGAAAGCTATTTCCTAATTAGGTCAATAAATGCAAAACTGGGTTCATTTTCCCCCTTTCCAAGGATCTTTTCTCCTCTAGTTTCCTGATCATGGGTGTTAGCTGTGGTCCGGTTGGCTCTTGACTCAAGGCCAGCCTCAGGCACAACAGAACAAAGCACTATCTGGCTGCCTGTCATCCCTGGGAGTGGGTATGATGGGACTATGGTGGTCCCGAGAGTTTGGGTGGGTTGATTTTTGGAAGTAGGCCAGATGGTTTTTCTTCCTAGTCTTGGTGCTAAGGCTTGGCTGAGACGTGGTTGGCATTACAGCCACATGCGAGTCTCCACTGACCAATAAATGGTAGCTGTACAGGTGGTGCATCCCCCAGGAATTGAAGGCCCACCTCGCATGTGGGAGGGGAGAGTCTACCCCTGAGCCAGATTCTGCAGCATCATCGCTCTGCCTCAGTCCCCCGACCCTGAGTGGGCGTCATTCTCCTGCCTTCTTCCTGTCTATTGTTCTCCACTCTTGAAAAGAGATATAGATCCTTCTGATCTTTAGGACGTAGGCTACAGTGAATAAATATAATAGACCCAGTGCTGTCATTTAAATACGAGAGGAAGTTTAAAAAGCACCACCACCCAAAACAATTGCTCCAGTGCATGCATGCCCTGGCTTATTCCAGACAAAAAGGTGCTTAAACATGTCTCTGGGGTGAGCAGATGGCTTCACACAAGTTCCTGCAGCAACACACTCATCAGTCTCATTGAGGTGCCTTTAGGAAAAAGGGAGAGGGGGAGGGAGGGCCAATTTAAACAGTGGCTTCCAAGGGGGAATTTGTTGGGCCAGTGAGACTCAGTGCAGTGAGGTCAGTTCCAAAGGTCATGGTGACTGGCTTTGGGCACTCCAAAGGGGTCATCTTGCTACATTTTCTCTAAGGACACAAGATGATCACAGGGGCTTCTTAGAAAGAAGTTTACAGAAAATCGAAGACTCCATTTATGAGACACAGTCCAGGAAAGTTGCACCAAGGAATCTCACCCCCTGATATTGCGATGTCCCTGTTCACTGAGAGGCTTCAGGACATCTACCATCTGGCCTTGGTCCTGTCCCTCAGACTTCGAGTTGTTCCCGAAGCTCAAAGAATATGACGCGCGTGCATCCGCAGTGTAAGATCAAATAACAGAGGCGGCCTCGGCCCTGCTGAGGGGGATGGGACCACGGACCCCAGGGGGAAGACATGCTGTGAGAAACAGGAGCTTTGCATTCCTGTTGTTTCCTTGCTAGCAATACGCTTTCATTTAGCCTCCCTATTGTCTCAGGAGGAAGAAAAAAGTTGCATTACTACTATTGTTGTTCAAGCCACGTATCCTCACACCAGAGAAAGCTTAAACAGTACATGAAGTTTCTTTTTAAGACAGTGAGCCAGTGTTCAGAGTGTGTGGGTGCTCGTGGCGGCAGTGGGTGCCGGCCGGGGGCGGGGATAAGGCAGGTGGTAGTGAGAGCAGAGAGGAGGCTCCCCTCTCTCAGCTTGCAGGTGTAGAAGTTACGATCTAACAGGCAGGGATCCTTCTCTGCCTTATTCTGCCTGTTGGGTTCCCCTCTCTATCCCCCCCCCCCCCCCCCCCCCCCCCGCCGCCACCTCCCAGTACCCCCAGCATTTAAATGCAATTCCAGTGTAAGTTATAAAATGTTTAGAAAGTCAGTTCTCTTCAGGAGAATTATTGAGTAGCGTAATTGCTGGCCATAGTGCAGAGGAATATTATCACCCTTTCACACGTGCTGGGGGCAGGTTGCATGTCTAGTGTTAGGAGGGAGCATGAGAGGTACGTGTGAAAGAGCATTGCCCTTGATTTGGTGCAGACTCGTGGGGGACCCCCAGGGACAGGACAGAACCGTCCCTGTTGGTTTCTGAAAGTGGAGTCTTGACGGAACTAGAAAACCTCTTCTTTCTCCAGAGGAGCAGTTGGTGGGTTTCAAATCGCTGACCTTGCCGTAACTCACGGCTCCAATGGTACACAGGCGTATCCAAAAGGCCAACTTTGTCACGCAGTTTGTCTGAGGATAAGCCTCACAGAGACCCCGGATCCCAAAGTCCGTTCTGCCCTCTGCCATCTCCACCCTCCTCACCTGCTCTTGGTCTGTCATTTTATGAGGCTTCTCACCGAGGGCCACGTGCTTGGATGAGAAATGAGGGTGAGTGGGACTGCTGTCTCCTCACCTCCATAGCACACAGAGACCTCGCAGCCTGCCGGGGGAAGCCACGCCGGGCTTTCCTTGATCAATATAAGAGGAAAGTCGGGCCATGGTCATTGAATGGAGAGCAGGGAGTGGGGGCCACAGTGCCGACTGCCAATGTCTCTCCCTGCTGGCCTCCTGCAGGCGACCAGCCCCTCTACAGCATTCCCATCGAGAACATTCTGGCCGTGGAGAAACTGGAGGAGGAGTCCTTCAAGATGAAAAACGTGAGTGCACGTCCAAGAGTCTTTTCCTCTGTCGCCCTGTCCTCCTCCTGCTCTCTCTTTTAAAGTGGCTCAGGTGTCCCCACAAGCCCCCAGCATTCGTCCTCCTCCTATCTAGATGTCCATGTTACCTGGGGGATTCATTACCAGCTGTGCTATTTTGCCCAAACTGCATCCTAGGCCTCTAACTCCCCAGATGACGGACCAGAAGTTCACTCTGCGCTTCTTCAGGGGGGCTGGGGAACTCACGTGACCCTCTTTTACAGGACACCTATGCACAGACTGCATGTCCATTGATAGGCTTGTTAAAAAACTCTGTATTTTAATAAAATTTTGAACTTAACAAAAAAAATTAGAAAAATAGGCTGAGCCCCGGTGGCGTAAGTGGTTGAGTGCCGGACTGCGGCCTGCAGGCTTGGCGGTTCAAATCCAGCGGCGGCTCTCAGGAGCAGCCCTGGGTAGCACCCAGGATCACCAGAGGCAGTGATGCCCAAAAAACAAAACAAAACAAAATTAGAAAAATAGAGCTGAGCCCTGGTGGCGCAGTGGTTGAGTGCGGGACTGTGGTGCACAGGGTTGGCGGTTCAAATCCAGCAGCAGCTCTCCAGGAGCAAGGCTGGGCTACCTACTTCCACCAGGGCAGTGATGCTCCCCCCCAAATTAGAAAAATAGAACAAGACAACTCCTAGAACAACTCTATGTGGAATTACTAGTAGTTTGCATTTGTCCCATTTGTTTAATCCTATCCGCTCCCTCTCTCCTTGCATGTGTCATGTATTTTCCCCCTGAATCATGTGTTTTAGAATGCACTCTTAAAAGCACAGATACTCTGTTATCTAACGACAATATAATTACCCAAACCAGAAAATCTAAGTTTGGTACCATGCACTTCACCTACAGCCCATGTAAAGTGTTGCCTATGGTCCTGTGGCCTTAAAGCTACTGGGGTTGTTTGTTGTTTGCTTGTTTGTCTTTCCCTTAGACCAGGCAGGAGTAGAGGGTCCCCTATTAGGGTTGTCTTTCACGTCTCCTTTAATGTGGGACAAACAGTTCCTCCACTGTGATTTTGGCCTTGATCTTGTTGTAACATACAGCCAGGTGTTTGGAGAGTGTTGTTTTTTTTTTGGGGGGGGGGAGGGAACTCTTGGTTGGGGCTCCTCCAGGGGCTCGCTGTGGTCAGGCTCCGCAGGCATGTCCTGGCGTGTCCTGCATAGTTCACCCCATCCCAAGGGCCCTAACACTGGGGCCTGCCCTTCTTGCTGATACTAGCTCGGTCTGTAAGCTTACTCTGCGAATCTCCTGTTTGGTTTGTAAACAACGTGGGGGGAGATGCCCGGCACTCTGTAAATATCCTGCTCCTCCTCCCGTTTCCCAGTGATTTCCTAACTCTGTATACCCTTCCTTGTTTTCCTTGGCTAGACTAAAAGCGTTCCCTTCTCCTCTGTTTACTTACTAGAAAACAAAAATCAAACAAACTCACTGCCATCAAGTTGGTTCTGGTTCATAATGGCCCTCGAGGGCAGGGTCTGGAACGGTCTATCAGAAGAAGCCAGCTTCTGATACGTACATCATGGCTTCAATAGGCAGTTGTACCGCGAACGTTATTATTTATTATAATAAGGATAGAGAGAGCGTGAGAGAGAGAAAGAAACAGTAAGAGTCAGACGTATTATCACATCAGGGTAGCATGCTCACCTCCGCCCCGCTTGGTGGTTCTCGTGGAGAGAGAGGCAGGAGAAGGAATTACATGATGAGGGAGAGGGGCCGAGAGCATCCGGCCTTCAGGAGCAGCAGGGAGGTAGGTAGGAGAGAGGCAGGAGCGAACATTAAGTTTCCCTGTTTAAGTAACCTTATGGGGGACATATGAGCCCTATCGTCACCGGTCAGGACATGTTACAAGAAGGGGCTGTCTTAAGGGCTATATGGTGACAATGGCTTAGGGATGTCTACCTGACTAAGGTGAGAGGGCTGTGATAAGGGGAGACCTCAGACTCCTGGGGGTAGATAAACAGGTCTGTCTTTTTAGGAGTCATTGACAATGGCTCTTGAATCCCGCCGACAGCCCTCGAGGGAAGCGAACCATCATCCTCACTTGAGTTACGCAAAGCCCTCAGATAACTGGGAGCATCAGGGAGAACAGCTAGCTTAGTCAGCTTCATCGTGAGTCACACAAACACCTCATATAACTGGGAGCTTCAGGAAGAACAGCTAATATAACTTGCATACTAAATGTTGGTAAGTAGCTTGCTTAACATTTTAGAGTATATGATGTGGAAAAGTCCCGTCTTCATCCCACAACTGTCCCTGTGGGTTTCCAGACTGACACTCCTGACGGGAGCGTAAAGTCTGACCCGCAGAGATCATGGTTTCAAACCGATGACTTTGCAGCCCAACACATGTGTTCATCTGGGTAGACTGGAGAAACAAATTCATAGACACATATACGTATGTAGGAAAGAACTCTATATACAAGAGAAGTTGAATATTGAGAAAACATCCCAGCCAACTCCCATCAAGTCCATAAGTCCAATATTAGCCCATATCTCTGATACCAATCATTAAAGTCCTCTTCAGACTCACAAAACACATGCAATGACACCGAATGCAAGAAGATCCCAGGCCAGTGGCATAAGCATCCACAGTCTTGTGGATCCAGTGGTATTGTAAGCATCTCAGTGCTGGCAAGGGTCTTCATGTGTCTTCTCCACAGGGATGTCTTGCAGGGAGTGAGAACAGAGGGAGTCAGGGGAGAGAGAGAGTGCGTGTCACTTGCTTCCAAGGAGGAAGTACAGGGTTTCCAGAATCCTCAGGAGAAGGACATGCCCCTACAGAAGCTTCAGTGGCTATGATCTGATTGACAGATCAGACTCCACCCCTTCATTCCGAATCCTCAAATTGACATCAGATTATGTAGCCCCCACAACCTAGAACCTACCGCCTAGAAGGGCATTGTTCATGTTGACGCTCACATTGCCCCAGGTGGGCCTGTGGAGACTGGGGCCATTCTGAGGAGGTTGGTGGGCAGTGTCACACACAGCCTCTCCTGAGGGGCTGTGAGCAGAGCTGGGTTTTCCTGGGGGTCACAGAAGAACCTCTGTCCTGAAGCCAACCCGGGCCCCACATCTGCAGAGAGCAACAGTGAGGGACTTTCCGTTGTCTCAAGTCACATGTGAAAGGAGGCTGTGGAAGGCCGGCAAATGACTGTGTGCTTGCGTATAAAAAGCCTAATAAAGCCACCAGCACATGTGCCCATTTCTATCAACCGTTTAAGGACTCCAGAAACGGCTCTGGGAATCCCCGTTTTCTGTTTGCTCTCGGAATAGTACTGGGGACACTGGGCGTGGGGTTTTTGAGAGCCGGCCACACCAGGCGTAGGTAGAAAGGCATGCACTGTCCAGAGATCATTTAAAAACAAACAGGAAAAGTCCGTCTGGGGTCTCAGAAGTGTATGTTGGCAGTCTGAAACCAGGTTGAAAATACTTTGGCCGCGTGGCAATATCAGGCGTGAGGGGCTTCTGGCGTCTCCAGAGAAGGGGGTCGGTGAGCATTTCCACCGTGAATTGCTTGTCTGTGGAGCAGAGACGCATGAAGACCCACAGTCTACCCGCTGCTCGCCTAACAGAGCCCGCATACGTGTGACTGCTGGTTGAGGCCCGTGTCCTGCAGTAGACCTTTCCGCTGGTGTTTGTCAGAAAGAAACCCAAGGCAAGAGCGCATTATGTTATGCTTCCGGGTGACTAGTCGCTGAAGACCCCTCTGAGCTCCTCTCTGGCCCTCCCTGAGTTACTGTTTCCTTCAGTCTTTCTTCGGACTTCTCTCATCTCATGGTGGAATCCTTATTCGAAAGGCAAGCTTGGCACTTAGGGACTCGACAGGTGTCTAAGACTGTACCAGGACTCTGGTAGGCACAGTGACCTGGGTTTTGTTAGTTTCTCTGCTTTGAAAGCACATTTATCAGAATCAAAGTAAAATGTCCAGTTTTCAGGACGCTTTCTTTCCCATTTAGACAAGCAGTGGAGTTTGGAGGTGCATGGTGGAGGGGCAGGGGGGAGGCATGGGAGAGGAGGTCTTCACTGCCTCTCAGAGGTGGTGACGAACACTGTTGATCAAGAAAGGTTCCATTTGGAAGAGATAAGAGAAAGACATCAAAAGGCAGACCAGTAGTACTACACTTGATCTGAAGGAAGGAAAATGTCTCCTCTTTTTTTTTTTTTCAAGAGAAAACAAAATGTTATTTGGCGTGTGCATCAAAGAGGAAAGAGAGATGGAAGCCCAGCCCCACACCATCAAGAATTATGTCTGCCCAGATCCGAAAGCTAGGCATAACTGGTTCTCTTTTCCCCAATGGTTTTACTGAGAGATGGATCACACGGTGCACACATGCATAGTCCGGTTGCGTTCAGAGAGAGCTGTAGCTGTATCAGCACAGTCAGCTCTCGGGCATCCTTCCCCTCCTGCATTTCTTATGTGCCCCCCATTTCCCTCCAACCCTGCCCCCAGCTCCCCTCAACCCGATAAGCTATAGGCCAATTGTGGTCTCTCTACACCGTTCCATCCTGTGCTTTATATTCTGGAAAACATATCCAAAAGAAAACAGCAATGGGTATATATTTTAAAAACGAAAAAGAAAAGACCTATGACAATATTAAGCCAAAGATAAAACCCTTTCTCAAAAAAAAAAAAAAAAACACAAAATACTGGAAAGTAGAAGGGATCCAAAATCCATGACCCATTTTAACCAGGGAGCAGGGACAGCCCAAACCCCTCCCTGAGTGGTACACACGGTGGTGGTTTCTTTGCTAGTCACCTCAGGACTGGCCATTTGAGTCCACCCAGCAGCCTCGCCGAGGAAAGGCCTGGCTCTCTCCTTCCGTAGAGTCCCCCCAAGAAAACCCAGAGAGGCCGTTCCATGCTGTCACATGAGCTCTCCTCAGTCACAAACCCACAAATGAATGACCAAAAATTCCAGGTGGCCTTGCCAGACAGCCAGTCACTGTGGTTGGAAAGTTCCCTGGGGGGGGGGGGGGGGCGTCCCTTGCCTGGGGGGCAGCAGTTCTGTTTGCTTGGAGAAGAGGAAGGGTGAGGCCGGTCCACAGGGCCCAGCTCTGCGGACAGCAGCCGCCCTGCACGTGCCTATGTCAGGCGTGCACGTTCTTCACGCCGTTGCCGGTCAGCACCCCCTCCCAGGGGTTATTGGAGAATGATGCCATGGGCAAGCAGATCGCCTGTCGAGAGACAAGGGGCTTTCATTTTGTCCCTGATCCCTTTTCCAAGTCTTTGGATAAGTACTGGACTGTGACCAGACACGTGAATGGGCCACTGCTGCTGAGGGGCTCACAGCTCGGAAGACCAGCCTGGTGGCCCCGTCTGTGTCAGCTCCCAGCATGCAGTTTGACTCTGTGCCCACCAGTCACTGCTGGGTCAGATGGGCGGGGCCACGGCAACGGGCTCGGCTTCCTTTGGTTTGGTTTGGGTTGCTTTTCCAGGAGACAACTATCCTGATGGCAGGCCTGGAGTCCGCCTCTCTGTCTGCCCGCCTGCCTCTGTCTCTCTCCCTCCCTTCGTGTTTTTATGGGCAGAGCAGGCCTTCCCTGTGGAACCTCCCCTCACAGGCTGGGTGGTGATTCAGCACCAGACTCTCTCCACAACAAGGGAGCGGCACCGCAGCAATGACTCATGGGGCCACCACCTGCTGTGGGGCTCACTTAAAACCAGCAGTGAGCTGGTTGGTTGGGGAAGTGCTGGCCCTTAGGGCCTGTGGTGTGCTCACAAGGTCCCCTGGAAGGAAGCCAGTATGGAGACAGTTTTGGAAGCATCTGTGAGTTCTGCCATCGGTCTGTAGTTCAGGGGTCAGGTAAACTCCCTCATGGTAGCAGTGCCTTCTCAGCGGCTTGGCTTTCTTTTCCTACTGCCTTCCTTGAAGTCAGCTCCCCAACGCGGCCATGTGCCAGACGTGATCCAGTGGGCCAAGGTGCCATTCCCCATGAAAGGGGCTACTGAAGACCTGCTGTGTGCCAACAGGGAGTGGCTGGGTGGCCTGCACAATTGGGCACTTGGTTATAACGGATCGGCTGGCAGCTCTGACCCACCCAGCGGTGCTTTGGAAGAAAGGATCCATGCTCTGCTTTCCAAAGGTCACAGCCAGGAAGACCCGATGGAGCGCAGACCCCCTGTGCACACACATAGGGGGTCGCCTTGAGTCAGGAGAGATGACAGCTGGGGCGGTGAGATGCTAGATGCTGTGAGAGAGGTCAGACCTCTGGGTCCTGATGGACCAACCATGGTTCTTCTGCAGGAAGGCTTAGCCTGGCTGGAGAGCACAGCCATGCATATAGCTGCATGCAAAGTTTGCCGTGTGTGTGTGTGTGTGTGTGTGTGTGTGTGTGTGTGTGTTTGAGAGAGAGAGAGAGAGAGAGCGAGCCTGGGGGTGGTGGACGGAGGAAGGAGCCTCTGGCCTCTGTAGATGAGCCCCCAGCTATTTTACCCAGGAATCGACCAGCACCCTTAACATCTTCCTCATCCTCCCCTCCATCTCCAGTCTGTAGAAATGCCATGGGCCCGACCCTGACTGCTCCCCAGAGAACTGTCTACCCCGTTCTTCCCTTGTGTTCCCCGGTTGGTGACAGCCATCAGTGACCCTAGCTCCTGCTGTGACCTCCTTCTTGGTGACCCCAGATGTCCTCTGATGGTCCCACTCCCTGTCCTCAGATCAGTCCAGCCTATACCCTCCCGGGTCCCCTCCACCTCTCCTGGCCCTCTCTCACCCTATGTAGGCTGGCCTCTTCCCTTCTGACAGTGCCCACCCCAGGCCCTTTGCCCTGAAATGTGCCTCCTGCCTTTCACACGCTCTATCCCCCTGACTTGGTCAGCTGGCTCTGCCTGTGACAACGATCCTGTGGATAGCTCTAAAGAACAGGGAGTGATGTATTTTTCAACATGCAGCGGGCTGGACATCAGGATGTGGCTTCAGGGGAACATCCCTCCTCATCAAACTCAGTCTCCTGGGCTTCTCCAGCCCCACTGCCTCCCTCTCGTTCCAATTTCCTCCAGGGGGAGGGCTGTGATTTCTGGGAACATCAAGTCCACGAGGCAGCGGATAGTCTGCTTCTGCACCCACACGGGGATCCTTCTGGTGCTCAGAACATCGCAGCCTCAGGCCAGGGACCTCTGTGTCCGCCAGGGACTGGTGGTAGGCACCAAGCACCTGCTGGCCCTCAACATTGCTGGGAGCCAAGCCCCCCAGGTGGTGGGTAGCCAGCATGGACCACCGCCTATTCCCCACCCCACTCCCGCCCCTGCCCTGTCTGCGTTCTTGCTGCACTGCCCCTCCTGAACTTGGGCGGGGGGGTTCTCCTCAGATGTTCCAGGTCATCCAGCCCGAGAGAGCGCTGTACATCCAGGCCAACAACTGCGTAGAGGCCAAGGACTGGATCGACATCCTCACCAAGGTCAGCCAGTGCAACAAGAAGCGTCTCACCGTCTACCACCCCTCCGCCTACCTGAACGGCCACTGGCTGTGCTGCAAGGCCTCCTCCGACTCTGCCCCCGGCTGCACCCCCTGCACCGGGTAAGTGGGCCAGCTCACTGCCCTCCCTGCTCCAGCCCAGTGTTGCCCCAAGCCAGTGCCCTGAGTGGCAGAGACTCTGGACAGCCATCCTCACCCTGCCCCACCCACTTACCCAGGGCTGCCAAGGACCGCTGTCTAGTCTGTGCCCTGCACCAGACGCGGGAACACATCCCGCCTCCACTGAGCAGGCACCTCCTCAGGTGCTGGTCTCTGGCCAGAGTCGGGGCCGCTGCACCTTTTCCTCAGCCTTCCCCCCCAGAGGGAGGGGGGCCTTCTCCAGGCTCTCTGTAGACTGGCCCAGAGGGCCGCCCTCCTCCTCTCGGGACTGGATGTCATGAACTCTGGAAAGCATTCAGCGATCACAAACCAGAAAAGAGTGGCGGTGGGGGCTTCTTGTGGGGGTGGAGGCATAAGGCTGGGCACAGGACGGGAACAGGTGTCTGAGAAGGTATACTCCAAGACAATGTGCTAGCAGTACCCCGAAAAGAGTCTGCAAATGTCCCACCAGCCTGGAAGTCTCGTCCTGTGGATTTCTCGTACGGAAATCTAGTGCACACGCCCCTTTGACTCGTTCGCCTCTTACCTGCATCTTCAGCCGGCCTTTCTGTGGCTCCGAAGAGGCTCCAGGATACCTGCACTAGTCCTGATGCTAGCGGCCTCCTCCAGCCCCCCAGTTGTGTTGATGATGAGGGCTAGGGTGTCCTGCAGCAGACTGGATGTATGTGCACAGTGCTTGGCTGGCCGACTTTCGTTTCAGCCTCACAAAAGTCTCTTTTATAGCTGAAGAAGTAGAACCTGGTCCTTTTCTCTGTGGTGGAGCAGGGCTCAAGCTCAGGAGAGGGTGTTGTCAAAACACTGGGAGTCTTTCTCCTGTGACTGCCTGTCGTGCTGCGCTGAGGCAGAGGCAGGGAGTGAAGGAAGTGGGTGTCTACCAGCCCAGCCCACCCCTTTGGGGTAGTTCTGACACGGTCTCCACAGAAGCCACTGCAGTGGCAGCTCTGTGTGATCCATGGGGTTTTCACTGGCTGACAGCAGCAGTTCTCCAGGCCTTTCTTCCTAGTCCATCTTGGTCTTGAAGCCCTGTGGAAGTCTGCTCAGCCTCATAGCAGCGTGGCCCCTCCCAGGTAGGTGGGTGGGGACTGCACTTGAGGTGCACTTGCTGGGGATCAGACGTTGGTCTTACTCCCTTGTGGAAGGTGGAATTCTAACCATAGAGTACCGTTGGCCTTCGTAGAGGATATTTTTTATTCCCAGGCAATGCACGCCTGCATTGTCAGTGTAGCTCTTTGGGAAGGCCTGTGGGTACCAAAAGCCTCCTGTGTCCCGAGGCTACAGACAGCCGATTCTAATGCTGTGAAAGAACTTCCACACCAAACACAAAAGACCGGACCTGAGCCCCAACTCCCCTCGTCACCTCCCTGATGTCTGACATCGGTTTTTAAGGCCGAGTCACTTGTCCTTCTCACTTTAGTGATTTTAAAATAGTACCACTCAAAGAAGCACGCTGGCCTGTGTGATACAAAGATAGAAATAATAAAATCCAAATCTGGAGGAGGGAACGGTATGGAAGCTTAACTTCTGAACACCCAGTTTATAAAAGCCTGTGAAACGTGGAGCCATGGGAAGACCCCTGCCAGCCCTGGGATGCTTCGACTGTACATGCTTTGTGAGTTGAAAGGAGACATTATAGACTGGTATCGGACATATGGGCTAGTACTGGACTTATGACCTTGGACTAGACTGGGTTGGGATGCTTTCTCAGTGGTCCATTCCTCTTATATATAAACCTTTCCCTTATACCACCCCCCCCCCCGAAAAATTGTCTATGGATGACAGTGGAAGCCCAAAACCCATGTGTAGGGTCTGCAGGTGGATTCAGCCCCTGGGGACTCCCCTGCGACCACAGTCCAGGGACGTGAGTAGCTGCCCCACCAGGGTGTCATAGCCTCTGTTATGGTAGATGTGGTGAGGTTAGAATGTAACACTGTCTATCACATGATCTACCCCTTGACTCATTTTAGAGTGATTCTCGTTTTGATGATTTTCTGTTTTCTTCCCTATGGAGAATTTCCTGTTTTATTTCGTCGTCTTTGTGTGTGTGTTGTTGTTGTTGTTCATTTGATTCTTGATTTTGTTTTGTATTTGAAATCCAGGCTAAGTCTATAGAGACAGTGACTGGGTTATCAATTGTCTTGGGGTGTGATGGAGAAGCTTAGGGGGAAATGGGGAGGTGAGAACAGGTGAGAACGATGAGAAAGCAGGAATTATTGTACAATTGATTGTAGTGGTGATTGCACCACTCTGCTGAGTATGGTCAAACTTCTGACCTGTTTGACGGGTGACTGACAGGCTGGTAGACTGAGTAAGCAGAGAACATTGTGTGGATACCCCTTTTCACTGTTGTATTCGACTCTCCTACTTGGACAGCGGCCTGCCGGCGAACATCCAGCTTGACATTGATGGGGACCGGGAGACGGAGCGCATCTACTCGCTCTTTAACCTGTACATGAGCAAGATGGAGAAGATGCAAGGTAAGGCCGAGGCACTGGGAAAAGGCAAAAATGCTCCCCTGCGGTGTATTGTTGGTCCACTCCGCAGGCGTCTGCTTTTATGGCACTGGTGTACAAAACCTTTTGTTTTGTTTTGTTTTGCAAAGTGAGGCATCTCTTTGGGACAAAGTGACTTGGATGGCGGGTTCTGTTGATAAGCTTTAAGATGTGCATCGTTATTGAGCCATTCCTATTATATTGCAGAGCCCTTCACCCTGCCAAGTTAAGCGTGTCATTCTGCTGAGTCTGTGAGAGGGAGGTGTGTGTGTGTGTAGGCTCACATGGCTGGTATGGCATCTTTCAAGGCATATTCTGGAACGCCTCGTCTTTCTCCAGAGAATTGCTGGCTTTGGGGTCAGCAGTCCAAGGGACTGCCCAGTGCATCCCCGAGCTCCATCCAAATCATGCTTCACACAAGCTTAGTGACCACTGACGCCTAGGCGGCACGGGGCTGGCCCTTAGAGGGCTGGAGTTTAGGAATGGGGCAGGTGGAGCCAAGAGTCCCCTGGAAGAGTGTGGCCTGCACTGGTTTCTGTCTTGGGGCTGCCCGAGCACACAGACCCACGGTTAGGGGAGCAGCCTGACCCTGAAGTCTCCCTCAAAGTGTAGGGAAAGAGCCGTGTACTTGGACATGAGCACACCCTTCGTGCTTTCCGTATCTGACCCAGAGGTGTTGAGAGCACACGCCATAATCTGGTGGCTGAGAAGCCCATTGACGAAGCCTGCAAAGCTATGGTTAGTCTCTCCTCCCTGCCCTTCAGAGTGGTCCAGTTGACCCCTCTAAGCCACGACTCTTTCATGCAGACGTACATGCTCCGTGCTGGTCTGTCCATGTCGGTTTGTGACATCCCCCTGTGTTTGTCCTGTGATGACCCCCTTCCTTCGTGTGTCTGACAGAAGCAACTCACACGCAGCACAGGCTAAGAGCCAAGTGCTTCCCTATGACCATCCCTGGGGTTGCTTTGAGGGCACTTGAGCCCCATACTTTCAGCTGGGTTCCTGAGACACAGAACGCTTCAGTGTCTTGCCCAGCACCAGAGAGCTCCTAGAAGGGGAACTTAGGGAAGTCAAGAGGTCTGTTTTCAGAGAGTGCCCCCAAAAAGAACAAAAAGCTGAGCTGAGCTCACCAGACGGCCTCCTGCGGCACATCCTTCTCCTTGCTCCCGTGCTTCCTCTCAGCCAGTGGGAGGCGGTACTGGCCTCTGGGAATCTCAGCAGTCTCTTCTCTTGCTCAGATCCCTCTGTGTCTTTGTCCATGAAATCCTGCCCAAAGAGATTTCCCCATGCATGGGAAGTCGAGGTCACTCCCACCGATTCAGAAACAATCCCTGCCATCCAGTCACTGCCGACTCACAGCGGCTAGACAGGATGGGGGAAGAAGTGTCCCACCCCCAATGGGTTTCTGAGACTGGTTTTCAGGACCCGACAGCCCCAGGGAGCGACTGGTGGTTGTGAACAGTTGATCTTTTGATGAGCAACTTGCCGGGTACCCACTGTCACCGGCACTCCCTCTCTGTTGTGTGGGGCTGTAAGAATAGGAAGATGGACGAGGTCATGGCGCCTTAGGCGAGAACTCAGCCTGAGCTCCCGGCCCTCACCCCCACTCACCCCCAACTCCACCCCACCCCCCGCCCCCATGTTGTTGTTGCAGAGGCCTGCGGGAGCAAATCTGTGTATGACGGGCCCGAGCAGGAAGAGTATTCCACGTTCCTCATTGACGACCCTCAGGAGACTTACAAGACACTCAGGCAGATCATCGCTGGGGTTGGGACTCTGGAGCAGGAACACGCCCAGTATAAACGGGACAAGTTCAAGAAGACGAAATACGGGAGCCAGTGAGTATGCCTTGCTTGTCTGCACCAGAGCGGCTGTGAGGTCGCCGGTGATATCTTGTCCAGGTCTGGGGAGGCGAGGGGTGGGGGGGTGGGGGGAAGAAGAGAGGCCTGCAGGGTCATCTGTGTGCATGGACACACACCTCAGGAGGAGGAAGAGGAGGGCAGTGCATGCAGGTTCGAGACACAACCTGGCTGCCATCCTCAGGGCTGCATTTCCATGGGGGTCAGAGGACCAAGAGAAGGGCACTTCGGGAATCGGAACGTTCAGGAATGGTGACTCATTCTTCCTCCCCAAGGTCTCGGGCACCTGTCTGGTGCCCTAAGTCTTCACTTTCCCAGCCCCTTAGGGGTTTCTTGTTTCCCATTGTCCCCAGATCTGCTCGCTCTGCTTCAGCGAACTTCCTCACCCACTGCCAACCGCACGCCCTTGGCCAGCTGCCCAGGGCACCCCGGAGCGGTGGAAGGCTCTGGTTGGGCCCTTGGTGCTGCGTTTCCTTGAGCGAAGGTGGACACAGTTTGCACAGCACACAGACTCCTATGCCTGCCCCTGGCTTATTCCTGGACACCAGCCCGAGAGGGCTTGTCCTTCATGGTCCCCAGTGAAGCAGAGTCAATATACTTGCAAACCTGTGAGAGCCAGAAGCCCCTGGGCTGCTTGCCTTTCCTGAGTTCACAAATGTCCTGCCGGACATGTTTCCGTTGTCCTCTGACAAGTTTGGGGCCTTATGCAGGTCCTCAGCTTTCACAGGCTTTACTGTATGTACAAAATAAACGAATCCATGCACACACACACACATACAACAGCAACAACAAATAGAAATGCAACCTGTTTAAGTCATTTCTAAGCCCTGACAACCCTTGCAGGACGGAGCAGAACTTCTCCAGAGGGTTTCCAAACACCCGCTAGGGAGACTGAGACAGGGACCGCGAACGTGGGCTCAGACACAGCAGCGATTGTGAAGCTGACACAGAACGCGGCGATGTTTTGTCCTGTTGTCCTTAGGGTCGCTAAGGCTTCGTGACACCTAGCAATCGGATAAGCATCACTCTTGATGGAGAGACACGGCCGCCTCTTTCTCCCACACAGCACAGCACATGCCCATGACCACCCCAGGTCCCCTGCATGCACACACGTACTTGGGCACTTGCTGCAGTTGCAGTTTAGTTGCCTTTAGGTTGGGTCTGGCGCGTGACAGCCTTACATAGAACAGAACAGAGCATGTCCTGCTGCATGGTCACACCCTCTGCTGTGTGTGAGCCCATCAACCAACAAACACCCACAACAGACATGTGTTACCTGCTATCAGATGGGCCCCTGACTCATGGGATTCGATTGTGGTGACCCACGGGTCTATTGACCAGGTTTAGAAATAGATTGTCAGACTTTTCAAGTCTGGAAACCCAGCTTGTGAGTTAGCCTCTACTGACAGACAGTGGTGGTGGTGGTGTGTGGGGGCCAGGAATGAAACCCGCACGGGACCTGGGACTTCTCCACTCGGCCACCGCGGCCCTCACACATACCTCCATGGGCACAGGAGATGTATGTTGAGTCATTGGCTCTTCAAATGTGTAGGGCGTGCCAGTAGGCCGGACACTTGGTGAGCACTCTGACTGCCATCTCGAGGCAAAATTCCTTGCTATCTAGGAAACCTGCCTTGGCTCTTAAGACCGTCCACCCATCAGAAGAGGCTCCCTACTTCCCCAGGCTAATCGCCTTTACCTAAAGCCAGCTGCAGGTTGCTACTCACCTTCACGGCACCCTCTGGACGAGCCTTCAATCAAGTGCCTGACACCATCGCCCTGCCCACATGCACACAATGGAGAGGGCTTCACGGCATTCTCAGAAAAAGGAATCTAAGGTCATAAACTGACATCACACTAGGGAACCACAGGCAAGCTAGTTAACCTCACTGAACCAGCCCCTCTGTTTCCCGGGGTCCACAATTGGTATAATTGGTGAATTAAACCAAAGGGTTAGACTAGCCCGTGAGTGCTCCTTTTCCGTTTGCTGGGAGCATTATTAGGAGCAGCAGGTATGGACGGGAGAGAACTGAGTCAGAATGGAGGCCACGGCGCACAGCACCATCAACCTCACAGAGCCAGCAGGTTGAGCCCAGTCTACAAAGCGTGGTCCTATTCCTTAGAGTAAAAGGGGATCTGTGAGCACACACATTGGTTCAACTCGCATGGACCGAGCCCTACTCCGTACCAGGGACTGTTCCAGGCATTGGACCACACAAGGAAGACACACACACACACACACACACACACACACACACACACACACGATGCATCCATTCACAGTGACTACCAGAGTCTGGGATGTGAGGTAGCTTCTACGCTCTTTGTTTTATCTGTATGTTCATAAGGAGCACAAGGAGAATGTACAATGTTCTGAAATAGAATAAAAAGACTAGTTAGTACGAATGCGAGAGGAGCCTGGTGGCGCAGTGGTTTCATGTTGGGCCGCAGTTTAAAATCACCAGCCGCTCCAAGGGAGAAAGATGGCTTTTGTACCCCCATCGAGAGTGACCGTCCCGGAACCCCGCAGGGGCAGATCTAACTGTCTGGTGGGGTCGCAGTAAGTCAGCATCGGTGCGACGGCAGTGAGTTTGGTCCTGTTTGGTTGGTCCTGGTGCCAGAGGGCTTTCCGGACATGGGTGGGAGAAATGCAGTGAAAAGACAGTGGGAGGGTTGCAGGCCTTTCTGGAAGCCCCTTAGGAAATGTCCACGTGTCTGTTGTCTTGGGGGACAGGTGGGCCTTGCACCTCATGCTCTCCCGCCCTCTCCTCTCTGCAGGGAACATCCCATCGGAGACAAGAGTTTCCAGAGCTATATCAGACAGCAGTCTGAGATCTCCACTCATTCCATTTAAGGCTGCAGCCTCTCCCAGGCTGGCTGCTGCCGCCGCCACCACCACCACTGAGTTACACCCGGACAGCCAGGTTCTTTGGAAAGGAAGAGCCGCAAGCCAAGGGCATCCTGGCTGCCTCGATGTCTGTAGATACTACGTGTCCAGCTATGAAACTCTCGACACTGGTGTTGTCCGCTCCCTCCCTTCTCCCCAAGAACTGTAGCCATCAATCTCGCCGTGCACTTTACTCATCTGACGTTGACAGGTGACCCGAACTCTGCCTTCCTGGCCTGTGCGTAGTTGACTCTGTTCTGGTTGTTGCTGTTGTGTTGCTTTGGCTTATGGGGAACCTAGTGGATCAGTTCAATGATCAAGAGGCATGGACTGGCCTGTGCCCACAGCCTGGCAGCGGCGGCGGCAGCAGCAGCAGCGGCAGTCCATCCTCCCTAGAGAAACCCGGCCTGCAGCCTTCACCGAGCTGACGGATGAGCCAGCCTCCTGCCCAGCGCCTGTTCTGTGCAGTCCCGCCGCCACCGCCCTGCACGAGGGTGGCCCCTCGGACACATGCCACTCTCTGTCACATTGCATGAGGTCCTTGTCTTCTGAGCCTGCTGCCCTGGACTGATGATGGAGGGCAGGCCGGCTGGGGGAGACAAGGATCCGCTCCGTGGCTGGGAGGCGCGCACCTGCAAGGCTTCTCCCGTATCCAGAGGCACTGCTTTGTCTCGGGTTTGCAGACTGCCTTCTACCGAGCACTGCTGGATTTTGATGACACGGGGAGCACCAATGCTGACGTCAAACTGAACAAGTCTTGGGAAAGGGGAGAGCTGCCCCTTCCCGGTCTCCTCTCTGCGTCTGTGGCTGCAGCTCTGCCTCCGTGGGGATTTGAACCGGTGTCCCGCCGGACACTCTGAGAAGCGCAGCCCACACACGGCCTGCAGACGGTGCTGGAGCCGGGCCCACCCGTAGCTCACGGGCGGGGTGGTGAGCACGAAGCTGTCCTGCCACTGCACGGACTTCAAGCTAGAGTCAGCATGTTGGCCTCCACTGGGGGGAAGGGGGAAGGGAATTTTTTTTTAAAAAACAGAAACATGCATTTTTCAAGCTGTTTTTCTTAATGTTTTTAAAAGACCATTTTTTAATGAGCTATTTGATATAAAACCTAGACTCATTAAGGGGGGTAGGGGTGAGTGGAATGACACAGGGGTGACGGAAAAAGGACATCTTGAGTCTCATGACCAGAGACAGGGAAGAAGGCGGCAGCTGTCAGCTCAGTGCGTCGGGCCCACAATGGCCCAGTCTTTCCTCTTGGACCCCGTAAACCAGACTTTGTCTCTGTCTCCAGGAAGCCCCCCACCACCCCAGAAGCTCCAAGACTCTAGCAGTCCAAGGGCAGCAGATGGGAGTGGGTGCCAAGGCCCTTCACCTTGCCCTCCAGCAGTCCGTTAAAGGCACTCAGGCACAAAGCAGGCCTCCTCCCGTGCGTAGCCTGCAGTTCAGCGGGCTGGGGCTTTCACAAGCCCCGGGTACCTCCATAGTGAGTTAGATCCTTGTAATGCTTCCTTTCTGTTCTTGTTTGGAAATGCTGTAGTTCCGACTCTTAATCTAGATCGCAAACAGTAGCATTATTTGTTACACACACACACACACACACACACACACGCAAACCAAGTGGAGGAGGGTGCTGCCCAAGGTCACATTTGGGGACACACAGCTATTGAGCTGCCACCGAACTGCAATTTTTAACATGGATTTGTAACTTAATGTTTCTGTTTATAAACTACTAATGATTTGCGATGTATTTTACTGGCCAATTAAAAGAGACGTTTTATTCTTTCTGAGGCCTGGCGCGGTGTTTCAAGGGCAGGCACTGGTCACGATCATGTGTGCGGGCAGGGGTGGGGGGGTTGCTTATGGGTGGGTGGAAGGCGTGGGTTCTCGTGCGGGGAGAGGAGAAGCGAGACGTGGTAGAACTAGACACAGCAGCTCTGGTAGGCGGCAGCAGCGAGCTGTGGGCCCAGGGAGTGGCCGTGGTATGCTGAGAGACAGGGTGTGTGTGTCCTGTTGGGGGCGGCTTGATTGGCTGAACAGGTGTGAACATGGGTGGGCAGGCGCCCTGTGCTGCTATTACAGCTTCTACACATTATTTTTTAATTTTAAATTTAGCCTGAGTCAGCTCTGTAGGAGTAAAACTTAAGGGATTTGACAGGTAAATTGAGTCAAGGCACATCTAATGGGCGTTCCGGTGGCAGCTGGCTTCTTGGAAGATGATGCGCTGAAGATCCCAGAGCCAAGGTGCTGCTCGGCCACCCTCCCCTCTTCCTCCCAAAGGTCATAGGTCTCCAAACATGTTTGATCTTGTGCTTCCTTTTCAGAGAGCAAAAATACCTACTACTCAGGGCTCAACCCCACCCCCACCCCCTCCATTGAAAACGTTCGTCCAAGAGCCCGTACTCTGGGAAGAGGTGAAGGCCTCTGGTTTTTCGGGGCCTGCACCGTTACAGCACTTTGAGAAACATAGCCTTAGGGGCTTCTCCCCCTTCCCTCCAGTCACTACCCACTCCTGGGGTCCACTGAGGGCAGGGTGGGCCTGCCTGGTCTGCAAATCTTCACAGCAGCTAACTGCCTCATCGTCCTTCCAGTGGGCGGCTGGTAGCTTCAAACCAGAACCAGAACTCAGATCTCAGCCGAGTGCTTTGCTGAGAAGCCACCCCCCTGCCGTCTAGTGGATGTTGACGTGTCTCACAGCATTTCCAACGCTACAGGGAAGCAGACTGCGACCTCTTTCTCCCACAAGGTGACCAATGGGTGGGAGCTGCCATATCTGCTTGGCAGCTGAGTGCTTGAGCCATGGTGCCATCCAGGCACCTGCTTCTCCACAGCAGGTGCTGAGTCACCAGGGGGAAATGGCCATGCCTGTGTTGCTATCCAATGATGCAAAACCCACAGCTCATCTGTCCACTCGGCTGGAGTCGCTGAGGGGAATGTGGACAGCAACACAGGCTGGTGGTTCAGGAGAAAGACTCCATTTGATCTGAGCCTGGATGGGAACAGAGAGAGATGGAGGGTGGAGTCTCCCACCAGACAGGGACTCAGCGCAGGGGTCGGGGCTGCCAGTCTTGGCCTTGTAGGTCTTCATTTGAGACAAGTCCACAGGGCAAGCATGCAGGATCCCGGAGGATGAAGGCGATGGGTTTCCATGCCCAACTGGAGTCAGCCCAGAGGAAAGAAGCCAGAGGGGCCAGAACCGTGAGTCCACGTGGGGGAGGCTTAGGAGAGAGAGGACGTGGGAAGGAAGGCCATAGCGGCTCGACCCAGAACCTCCCCCACCAGCCCGAATGAATGGTCCCAGTTGCCTTTATGCAAACACCGATGCGTTTCAGACCATCCCCCAGAACGGGTTCAGAGTGAACTATTCGCTCATTGTCAGAACCGGAAGCTGAACCACCTGAGATCAAGTCACTACAAGCTCCCAGCAGCCCGTGTGTGTCAGGATGAGGCCGTTCTCTGAGTGCTTGGCAGTGGCTCCTTGGTAAGAAGCACACCAAGCGTTCCTCGGAGGCGTGTCTGCATGGACTCAGTCAGCAGCAGAGGACGTGGCCCGTCGGCCCCACCCGCAGACCTCCTTCCCATCGTCTTGAGAGCTGCCCACAGGACTCAGTTGACCCAGAGCTCCATTTAGATAACTGAACGTCCACTAAGGAAAGAAAGTCCACCCCTGAAGACACTGGGTAAGAGGCCCTTGCCTCAGACACTTGACCAGGCGGGCAGATGACCTTAAGGTCTCCAACGTTAATATTCTCTGTGCTCATTGAAAAGAAACAAGATACTGGGACCCCAACCAGAAAACGAACACACGGGGCAATGGAGACGAGAGAAATGAACACAGGTAGTTTGCTTAATATTTAACATGTCACTGAGATGGCTGTTCATGCCCATTGGCCCTGCAGTGTGCTGAAGTCCATTTGGGATCATTCTGAATGCTCATGAAATACCCCGCCCAACAAGTTCATGGTCATTCAGGTCACTCGGGGAAGGGCTTCATTGTCATTTGTCCCTCTGGGGTCTTGGGTGATTCAAGGAAAGTGGTGTATCAGGATAGATGGCGAGGAATATTGTAGTTAGCTGAAAATGCAAAATTCCAAGAAGGGTTCCGTACCATTCAACCTGCTTTAGAATCCAGTAGGGAGTCCTGCCATACTCCAGTGACAGGGGAAGGCCACCAGAAATGGAAAGAGCATCTGATTGGCTTGACATATGGTATTGATGGGTTCTGCCCACTTAGCTGCTGCTCAGCTACCATCAGACCACCCTGGCCCTCCCTCCTAGATCGCCAGCTGTTCTTGCCTTCTGAGTGGTTCACTGACAAACGAACAGATGTTCCACATGAAGAGGTAGCTCAACGGCTTAAAGGAGATAGAGCTTGAGATCTTGGACAAGGGGATTACACGCTGAGGACCTTGGTTGGATTTGGTCATTCCCTTTCCCATTACCTTCTTCATAGCGTGTGGTTGCTGATCAGACCCACCAGATGTTCTGCGGGAGAAAGATAAGGCGGTCTGCTTGCATTCAGACTTACAGTCCTGATGGATTCTTGTAAGAGCTCTTAAGAGGCCCCAACAAACAATCTTGAAAAAAATTGGTTTACCTCCTTGGAAACCTTGTGAGGCCTTTCTGCTCTGTGCCACAGGGTCTCTGTGAATCAGAATCCATAGAACTCACACTGGCCTGGATTGGGTTGGGTTGGACCTTCTTTAGCAGAGAAGAGATGACCTGCCGGAAAAAAAAGAAAAAGCTGGGCGCTGGACGGAAACTCACACACCAAAACTCATGGGCAACTAAAACGTACTGGCTGTCTTCAGTTGGAAGCCGGCTTAACCTTTGACCCCTGGGCTTGTTTGCAGTGATGTCATAGGCGTCGCATAGCAACCAGTGAAATCCCCTCAGCAGCACTCTTGAGTCCCTGGGCCAGAGACTGCAAGAGCGGCGTGAAACCATGTTTTCGAGGATTTTACTCTGAGAGTCACCCTCCTTCTTCTTGCTCGTGATTTGAAACATAAATTTTAAAAAGGGAGAGGAAGGCAATGGAGAAGGATCCCTCCTCCATGTACAGGAGACACCGTCCCGTCCCCGGAGTCCCGCCTTTGGGAATGGCATCCGGACATCTCAAAGCGGCCAGCGAAGTGACCGAGCTTCAGAGGAGCCGGAGCGTGGGCGGCTTACACCAGAAGGGGGACCCTCCGAGCCGCCTCAAGAAGCTGAGGGCCGAGTTAGGTAAGAAAGCAGAAAGACTTTGTTTTAAAGGCGGTCACGTGTGGCCGGACAGAGGAAGGCAAGACTGGACCCTAGTGGACCAGAAGGACCATGCTGGGAACCCCTCCTAGTTCCCACTGCCCCTTTGCTTAAAATTCTCATGGTCAGAGCTGAGAGGTTTATAAGTCACCCATTCACAGTGAGGTCAACAAGTGAGCTTCTTCTCACCTGGATACGAGAGCCCCTAACAGGCCAGTGTCTAAGGTGCATTGGTGACCCATCGGTGGTGACATGGTCAGGCAGCTCTGTTGAAGACAGAAGACATGCAAGAAGATCTCTGACGCCATCAAATATAAGACAGCTCTTGGTCACCCGAGGTCCTCGTCTGTCCCCAAACACCTGGAGTATCTTGGACTTAGAATGAGCCCCTTGGGCTATCATTGTGCCTTTGAAGCCTGGCTCCACTCCTCTGCAGGAAAGGACTGTGGGATTGGCCAGGGTCCCTGTGAGTTAGCCGTGAGTTCTCTTGGCCATTGGTAGTAAGCTTGAATCGTGCTTGACACAAATATGTGGCTAGGTTTCCTATGTCTTAAATCAGGCAATATACATCAATGTAATTTATTTCTAAATACATCAGATTGGGCCATCGCGGAGGTCAGAGTGATGACAGGAGCTAAAGCATCTTGGCCCGGTGAATGGAACTGTACGGTGAATGTTAGAAGAGATGTTCCCTCTGGGAAAGCCTCCCGGAGCATTCTCCCTGGATCACAAGACCCTTCGAGTTAGCTGAGAGACACACAGAGACACCCCAAACCCACTGCCTTCCAGTGGATGTGAGAGGCCTTGGTAGGCCAGCTTGAAAGTAGCGGCCAGTGTCTAAGGCACACGGGTGACTTGGAGGCCCTCCTTTGGGTTTCCCAAGCTATAAATGTGTGTGGAAGCAGAGTCTCGGGTCCCTTCTACAGAGTGGCTGGTAGGTGGGATGTGCCAACCTTGCAGTTCGTTAGCATCCCACCCTCAAACCCACAGTGCTACCAACCCCCCTGAACTAGAACAGAGAGCTAGTGAGCTCAGACATTTCTCTGGAACGGTAGTGCTAATGGCCTTTCGTGTCTTGGGATTCCAATTAACTGTGAAAAGGTCTCTACTAGCAAACTCCTTTGATGAGGTTGTCATTAGCCATTACCGTCTGAGGCGCTGTCGTACTGGTCCTGACTCATCCAACCCTCTCTCAACAGTATGGAACGCTACCCGGTCCTGGTCGTCTTCACATTGCTTCCTAGGTTTGAGTCCGTGGTTGGCAGCCACTGCACCAGCCTTCTCATCAAGGGCATTTCTCTTTTTTGTGGCCCCTCTCCTTCATCAAGGGACTAGCCTCTCCTGACAACATGTCTAAACAACTGATCGCCATCCTTGCCTCTGAGGAACTTTCTGGCTATACTTCTTCCAAGACAAGTGTGTGTGCTCTGTTGACAGTTGATGGTCATCTTTTGACAGTCTTTCAGTATCCCCTCCCCCCCAGCACAGCAACTCAAGCACATTGTTTCTTCTTCAGTGTGTCTTGTTCAATGTCCAACTTTCGCATTCATGTGAGGTGAAAACACCATGTGTCATATATAACCTTAGTCCACAAAGCAACATCTTGGCATTGCAACACCTTTAAGAGGTCTTGTGCAGCAGATTTATTCAGTGTGATGCATCATTTGATCTCCTGATTGCTCTTTCCAAGCAAGATGAAATTCTCTTTTTTTTGAAGATGAAATTCTTGACAGCGTCAACATCGTCTCCATCTTTCACAATGGTTCACTTGTGAGAATTTTTTTCTTCACATTTAGTTATGGTCCGTACTGAAGCCCCAATCCCCGGTCCTCATCAGCAAGTGCTCCAAGTCCTCCTCACACACAACAAACAAGGTTGTGTTATCGACATAGTGAAAGTTGTTAGTAAGCCTTTGTATTAGCAGACTAGAAAAACAAATTCAGAGAGACTCACAGGTGCAGCCCAATCCAGATCAAGCCCATACGGTCCTACTAGCCCATATGTCTACCTATATGTCAGCTACCAATCTATAAAGTCCTCTGCGGACTCACGAGACACATGCAATAACGCCAAAGGCAGGAAGACCACAGGCCAGTGGGTGGGAAGTCTTGTGGATCCAGTGGAGTTGTAAATGTCTCAGTGGTGGCAGTAATCCCCATGTGATTTCTCCTCAGGGATCTCTCACAGGGAGTAGGCCAAGACAGGAGAGAGAGAGAGAGAGAGAGAGAGAGAGGGAGAGACTGCCTTTCACCTCCAAGGAAGAATTCTGGAGTTCCCAGAATCCTCAGGAGAGAGAGTCCTGCCCATACACAGGCCTCATTAACTATGATTTGATTGACAGACTAGACCCCACCCCTTCACTCTGAATCCTCAAATTGACACCAGGTTATGTAACTACCACATCTTCTTTCAATCCTTATGCCATATTCTTTTTCGTACAATCCGGATTCTCTGGTTATTTGCTTAGCATATTTTATAAGTATGGCAAAAGGCTTCAATCCTGGTTCATATCTTTCTTGATTTTAAATCATGGTACATATCCCTTGATCCATATACAAATTCCACTTGAGCACTATTAAAGGTCCTCGAATCCCCCAAGGTTATGTATGGCCCCCTATGGTCCACACAGTCAAATGCCTTTCCATAGTCAATAAAACACAAGCAAACACTTTCTGGTATTCTCTGCTTTCTGCTAAGATACATTGGATATCAACAGTGATGTCTCTTGCTTCACATTATCTTCTAAATACACCCTGAATCTCTGTTAACTCCCTTTCAATATATTGCTGCAACTATTGTTGGATGATCTTATGCAAAATTTTACTTGCTTGTGATATTAATTATATTGTTCTATAATTTGCATGTCCTGTTATGTTGCCCTTCTTTGTAATGGCAACAAATATGGATTTCTTCCAGTCAGTTAACTGTCTTCCAGATTTCCAGGTGTAGACAAGTTTTTCCAGTGCTTCTTCAGCTTGTTGAAACTTTTCAATGGGTCTTCCATCAATTCCTGGAGGCTTGTTTTGGGCTGATGCTTTCGGTCTAGCTTGAATTTCTTCCCTCAGTACCCTTTGTTTTTGATCATATGCTACCTCCTGAAATGTTTGATTGTCTGCTAGTTCTTCTTGGTACAGGGACTGTGTATTCTTGCCATCTTTTGATGCTTCCTGTATCATTCAATATTTTATCCATAGACTCTCTCACTACTGCAACTCCAGACTTGAATTTTTTCTTTAGTTCTTTCAGTTTAAGATATGTTGGACATGGTCTTCTTTTGGGGTTTTCTAACTGTAAGTCTTTGCATGCTTCATTATAATATTTTACTTTGTCTTCTCAAGCTGTTCTTTGAAATTTTCTGTTCATGTCTTTGACTCTGCCATTTCTTCCATTTGCATTAGCTCCCGTACAGTTAAGAACAGATTATAGAATCTCTTATAGTATCCAAACTGATCTTTCCTCTCCTATCTTCTTAATGACCTTTGTGGCTTTCTTCAGAAATGATGTCCATGATATCATCCCACAGCTCATCAGGTCTTTTGTGATTAGTGTTCGATGTAGCAAATAGGTTCTTGAGATATTGTGGATATTCAAGAGGCTTATATTCAAGATCGTATCTTGGCTTTCAGAACTTCTTGTATTTTTTGCTTAGTTTCAACCTGAATTTACATATGAGCAATTGATGGTGTGCTCCACAGTCAAGCTATTTAAACTTCTAATTGAACTAACTGAACTTCTCCATTGTCTCTTTCTAAGGATATAGTCAATTTGATTTCTGGGTATTCCAACTAGAGAAGTCCACGTTTATAGTCAGTCCCTTTTTGTGTTATCGATAAAAAAGGGATTTGTGATAAAGAAGCTGTTGTTCTTATGTAATTCTATCAATCTATCTCCAGTTTCATTTCTATTACCAAGACCATATTTTCCAACCACGGTTCCCTCCTCTTCGTTTCAAACTTTGGCATTCCAATCATCGATAGTTATCTTCATTGGATTGCTCTCAGCAGCGGTTGTCAGTAGGACCATGGAAATAAAACACACTGCTTATGAAATATCGTTTCTACCCAAACCATAGGGGTTATATTAAGAAGGAGACTCGACATAAACAGGGCTAGGTCTCCATGTGTCGTGAACAGTTGTGTTGCCTCCTCCCCTCCCCACCCCCTGAAACACATACAACTCTGTTGCCATTAAGCCCTCCTTCACACCCATGGCTTCTCTGATTTTTTCCCAAGATCTTCAAAGATTTTTTTTTGGTAGGGAATATCTTACATAGGGATTGAGGGGTATGTCTTTAGTTCTCAGCCATGGGACCTGGGGATGAATTGTCAGAAGTGCAAAAGTTGCTCAGTTCAATTAACAATGAATTCATCTCTTCCTTTCTCATATGTTTAGTGGGCTTTCGCCCTATTAAATATTTATTGAGCCTTGTACAGACTTACACCAGTAACATTGAGATGAGTAAGATAATGATTGACATCAAAGTCCAGGACCAGACTACAGATGATGGCGACTGTAAAGACACGATCAGATATTGATGCCATATGGGGTGGACGTGGCTAAGTGAATGTGACATCTGAGCTGGATTCCGGAAGGTGGGTGAGATCACAGATTACATACATAGAGCGATGCTGTGGGGGACGAACAACAAGAGCAGAGGAAAGAACCCACAAAAACCAGACATCGCCATGTGGTCGGACTCACCTGGCTCCTTGCCGCTGCACCATGCTCTTCTCGGCCCTCACCCATCCTCGTCCCTCTACTGGACTGTCTACCTGTCATTATGTACCCAGCCCAATCTTATCCCTCCCCTTTCTCCTAAGTATCACTTTCTCAGGGGGAGAAAACTGTCTGCATTAAGGCTAACCTAATGGGGTCTGATGGCCCAGGATCATGTGCCTATAAGACTGCTCATCACCGGGGCAGCCATCTCTGGCTTCTCATGAGGAAGATGAAGCTTTCTCCTTCTGTGAAGAGTCGTGGCCTCAGAGAGTCACAGGGATGGTTCTGTGCATCTAGACGCTTGCTGTGAATCCAGCTTGATGACAGGAGTTCGATTTTGTTTGATTTTGAAGGAATGCTCAAGAAGTCATGGAGCTACAGTGGTCAAAGCACTCAACTATTGACAGACAGAAAAGTCAGTAGGTCATGACCCTCCCCCCGCCTCCCAAATGGCTCTGTGGGAGAAAAATGTGCAGTCTGCTTCTTTAAAGATGACTATCTTGGAAACCTTAGGAACAACTCTATACGGTCCTATAGGGTCCCTATGAAATAAAACAGACCTGAGAGCAGTGGACTGTCTGGGAGTCCATCAGCAGAGCAGCTTCAAGCTGAACTTCCAGACTCAGAGGAACTGAGAAGGGAGACCTGGTGATCTGCTGAAAAGCAGCCAGGGGAACCCTTGGGTCTCAATGATCAGAATCCCACTGCGCGTGGGGGTGCCATGAGTTGGGGGGCCAACTCACTGTCAACTAACCAAGATAGCACATGACTTTCTCTGGAGCAATATGGCCTTTACTTTCTGGCACTCCACCACCATTGCATGAATGAGTGAAGGAACCGCCAATATGTCAGGTAGGAAGGAGGCTATGTCAAGAGGCTCAAGTTTGAGCTGTATATCCCACCGAAAGGGGTGGGGATAAAAATAGTCTGTTAAAATAGTTAAACAAAGTGGATTCATGGCCAGGCCTGCCCTGAAAAGATCTCAAGGAAGGAAGGAAGCATCATAGAACCATGACACTGACACTCCAGTGTCCTGGAGTGGTCCCGAAGCCTTCCCAGCATGCCCCACCACTTTGCAGACTCCACTGCCGTCTTAAAGACGAGCTTGGTAATCATTCTGCCTCTCCCCCAGCTGAGTGCGTAAGTCACAGCTCAGGCAACACCACTAAGGCCAGTTCACCAGCCCTGGACCTCCGCTTCCCTCGCTCCCACTCAGTTTCCTACCTGACCGCCTCGTGGCTTGCTCCTTGACCTCTATGGACTGAACGAGTGGAACATAGATAAAGACGGCTCTCCTATCACAATCTTGTTGCCCCCAAGTGAAAAACCAAACCAGACATTGCCATTGAATTGATGCCGACCCATAGCAATCCTGTAAGAGAACCGCCCCTGCTCTCCAAACAGCAGAGAACACTTTGTCTAATCTCACCGCTTTCTAACTCCATTTCTTCCACCAATGATGGAAGCCTCCTCTTCTTATGTCTGACCACACAAAACCAAAGGCACCACCATCAACTCCATTCCGACTCGCAGCCACCCTAGAGGACAGGGTGGAACTGCCCTTGTGGATATCTTTCCAAGACTGTCACTCTTAACAGGAGAAGAAAGCCCTGGCTGCCTCCTGCAAAGCAGCTGGTGGTTTAGAACTGCTGATCCTCTGGTCAGTGGTCCCACTCAGAACCACAATGCCACCAGGGCTCCGCTTGAAGAGCCCTTGTTGGGGTGATGGGGAAGCTCCATGGGGGGTAGAGGGCGGCAAAAAGCACTACCGACGAGTGGATGAGAGGTCATAGTGACCCCCTTGTAGATTTCTGAGACGTAGTGGGGTGGGGAAGTCGAAAGTCCACCCGCTCTCCCTCGGGATGACCGGTGGTTTCCTACTGCTGGCCTGTCAGACTGCAGTCTACTTTATAACCATGACACTCCCCTTCCAATGAAAGTAACCCATAACTAGTGTGAAACCACTTAAATCTTAGCTGAAGAGGGCAAACAAAGGAAATAGTCCAGATAACATAGCCAAATGTCTAAGCATCCCATTTCCCCAATCATTCTGTAACAACCTCCACGGCTCACAAGAGTCGCACTTTCTAGCACTGCGGTCAAACTCTCCGCCCTTGTCAGTGTCCCTCAGCTTCCCCCTTTAGGGGTCCCTCATTGCCTCATCAAGCTTGGGGCCCGGACAGATGTAGGGATTTTCTTCAAAAAGGGAAAAAGCCTATAAACACATCTATCATTGATCGTTACTCTATCATAAGAGCTGCATTGAGGTCAAGGGACCAGACAGGGTGCTTCCCTGCCATGCTTTGGATTAAAAAAAAATGCTTCCCTGCCATGCTTTGGATTAAAAAAAAATGCCATGCCTTTCATGTCAATGATCTGTACTTGGAACCAGATACACTTCTATTGAAAAAAGCAAGACGTGAAATGCTTCCCAACACAGACCCACACAGACAGCTGCATAAAGATACATACTTTAGCTGCTGAAGTATTGCTTTTTTTAAAAAAAAAATTAAGTTTTACAATTGATTTAAAATCACCAGGTTCCTCATTATCTGAGGTTGACTACAGTGTCAAGTCCAGTTGCCTTTCCTCCCAAAGGGGCCTCTTGAGCGCTAGCAAGTTCTAAAAGAAACTCCAAAGAACTGCAAGATGGACCTCCACCCCGCGTCCACTCCCAGGACTGCGTAGGGCCTCAGATGGCAGGAATTCTTTGCCATACTTTACTTTTTCAATAGTTTTATGGCATATACTTCATAGACCATACAAGTCAATCCTCCAAGTATATTAAAAAGTGTTGTGTGATCATAGCTATAGTCAATTTGAGAACATTTCTTTGTCATACTCATTATTGTTCGCTCCCCATGCCCCACCTCCCACCTCCCCTGCCATGCCCCAAAGTCATCATTAATTCAGTTACTGTCTCCTTAGATTGACCTATTCTGATAATCATTCAATATAAAAACAGGAAGCAAGAAAATGAACAAAAAGATGCAATAACAGCATTAAAACAAAAATCTCAATCAGAAACAAAGCAAAAAAACATTAAAAACTTTAAAATGGGTCCAAAGGGAGTTCATATGACAAGGTATTACATTTTCACCTAACTAGATCTGCCATGATCACCTTAACAATGCTCTCTCAGAGAGGATTCACCAGAGGCTTCAACCATACGTGGCTCCTACAAATGGGCTTTGGGTTTCCACTGTCCTCCATAGCCCTGTGCAAGCCAGGTGTTCACAATTGTAAACTCTGGTACTGTTCCCTCCTCTGGATTTGGATTTTATTGTTTGCAACCTTGGATCATACAGACCGGCTTGCTTCCTCCATGTGGATTTAAAGGCCACCTCACTTAGATGGCTGTTTGTTAGAATACAAGCCTTTAAGACCCCAGATGTTATTATTTCTGATAGCTGGACACCATCTGGTTTCTGCACCATACTTTGCTATAGCAGAGGTCCTTGCTGCATCCTTAAAAGGAAAAAAAGGATTTAAGGAAATCACCTATGATGTAACTTTCCTCCCAAGAGGTCTGCCGATTGCTTTAGTTCAATGAGTAAGCAATCTCTGCCTTGAGACTTGCCTTTTAAAGAACTAACTACGCTGGGCCAAGCTGCTGTCAGCTGAAGAGATGAGCTTGGAGACCCAGGGACAGTGAGCTGATGTTAACATGGGAGCAACCTTTTGGAAAACAATGGTAAGAATGGTTGCATGATTTGAAGAATGGCATCCATATTATTGAATCAAACATACAGAAGCCATCCAATTGGTGCTGGCCCTGCTGCATATATTTTCAACAGCAGCATTTAAAAAAAAGAAAAAGAAATATACTGCTTGCAAATTTCCCGGACACACAGAAGTCTACATTTCAGTACGTCTACATTTTAGCAAGTCTACATTTTGTAAGTAAGTCTCTATCTCTTCCATCTGTGATCATGACAAACCATGGCTGATGGGGCAAGTGCTCTTTCCTACCCAACAATTTGAAGGTAATTGTGCCTTGATAGTTGATGGATGTCGGATGAAGATAGGACTTTTCCACAATTACATATACTCCGAAATATTAAGCAAACAATTTGCCAGCATTTGGTTAGAAGTTAGAAGTTAGCTTTGTATGTCTCATAAAAGACAGGGCCAAGCCCCTACTGTTAGAACCCTGGGTCCCTTCCTTTGAAGACCGTGGTCAGAATTCAAAAGCTGTTGTTAATGATCTCTACTAGCCTAACCTGTTTAGCCACACCCGGTAGTCTGGGGTCTGATCTTGTCACATGGGAGCCCATGCTTCCCTCTCCTATAACGTGTATCTATAGCACAACCCTTTTCTGTGATGTGTGTCATGACCTGTAATTAGGGGTCTTCTTTGGCTCCAAAAGCTTGGGCAGAATAAAGAAATTATCCCCCCATCCCCAACCCCACTCCCTCCATAAGCTCTTACTCCTGTCCCTCTCCTCCATCCCTCCCCCCCACCCCCCTACTGGCTCTCTCTCCACGTGAACCATCAAGAAGTGGGGCTGAGGTGAGCCCGCTACCATGAAATGTGAACCAAGAGAAATAATAATTCTTATTATGTATTTCTTTCTCATGCTTTTTATAACTTTACTAATAATTATCGCTGCGCCTATCGAACCTATGATGTTTCGTATTGGAGGCTGGCTTCCTCTGATAGATTGACAGGAATTACTGAACAGAGGCGGGGATTGGAAGAGTATTTTTGTATCCCCTAATTCCCGTAACCTCAGGCAAATCCAGTAAAGTGACAAAAACAGTCAGACTCAAATTCATTGTCGTTGAGTCAATTCTGACTCATACCATTGTAAAGGCCAGGCTAGAAATGTCCCTGTGGGTTTCTGTGATTGTAATTCTTTTTTTAGGAAATCATTTTATTGGAGGTTCTTGCAGCTTTTATAACAATTCATACATCAATCGTATCGAGCACACTTGTACACATGTCACCATCTCATTTCCAAAACATTTTCCTACTTGAGCCCTTGGTATCAGCTCCTCCTTTCACCTTCAGAGTGGCTGGTGATTTGAACTGTTGACCTTGCAGTTAGCAGCCCAGTGTGTAACCCACTAAACCACCAGGGCTCCTTTAATAAACTGACTGTCCTCGTCTCTCTTATATATGGCTTAAAAATTCCTTCCACCTGGCTATCAAGGGTCTGTCTGTCTCTTTGTTTTTTTTTAATGGAACAAGGATTATAATAAATAATAATAAAAAAAAAACCTCGAGAGTGACCCTCAGGGAAACCAGGAGGAAATAGTAGCCGAAGGCATTCTCATAAACAAATTGTAGATTCAAGGAGTGCCATCCAGGGACTTACACCCGCCCCCTTCCCCGTGGCTGACATTCCCCAGTGGGAGATGGCACTCTCTAAGAAGTGGCCAGCATGGCCCTCACCTCTCCTGCTCCTGCTGTGGGTTTCCAGAGCCCTGAGGTCCCAAGACAGACCCCCTAGCATGGTGCTGAAAGTGATTGCTGCTCATCAAAAGGTCAGTGGCTTGAACCCGCCAGTCTTTCTTCCTCCATAACGATGTACTTACTGCCTGTGGAGTCCTATGGGGCAGGTCTACTCTGTCAGATTGAATCCATGGCAGGCATTTGGGATTTAGGGTCATGGTATTGGATAGATGGGAGGGGGCAAAGGGCAAAGAGGTGAAATTGACCGGAATCGTGGCACACAGGAGAGGTGGAGGCCGTTTCCCCACATACCAGCACAGAGCAAGCCAAGAACAGATCAGACACCGGTCCTCATGGACAGAAGAGACCAGAGATGGCAACAGGGCTGGGTAGAGACAGACTGGGGTGGGTGGCAGTAGGGTTTGCTTTCTAGTTTGGTTAAAGGCCCTTTCAATGAACCCACTCTTTCTGTTCAAACCTTTTCTGATTCTAGTCTGACTTTCATCCCTTGACAGAAATCCTCCTTGATAGCGGGACGAGGAGTGGAGAGGCTGGACACCTTGAACTGTCTCCTGAGAGCAGTAGGATCAAGAGGAAGTCCAGGAGGCCCCTACTAAGTCTGGGAGAGAAACAGAATGTATTGTAAAGACATTTGAACCTAGCGACTTCACGGGACCAAGTCCTCCCGACCTTAGGATGTAGTCAGGGTTGAAAGGATATGTGCATGACGTGGGGAGCTTGTGCTGGCCTTGGGGCTCTGCGGACCACATGGGAAGCTGCTGGCACTCTGGAAATGTGCTCTGAGGACTATGTGAGGTGCTGAGGGAGTAAAAAAATTACAAAAGTGGGCAACATGTTGGGGCTTAAGGAAGGAGGTAGGAAGCCCTAGTAGGGGGAAAACTCGAAATTGCCGTCAGGCATCCAAATGAGTCATGCACTTGGTACGTTAGCACGGCCAGGGGCTCCGCAGACCCAGCCCGGGAGCATCAGGAGATGTTTGATAGCCGTGTGCTTGAGGAGGGAGCTCACCGAAGGCTGTCCTTGATCCCCAGCCATTGGCTCCTTCGGGGACCCTGGTGCCACAGGCATGCTACCCAGACAGAGCTAAAGAAGGCACTGACAGACACTTCTTTTCTTCTTAGAGTCTGAAGATCAGGGGAAAGACTCCAGAAGCGAAGCCGAAGATGTTAGCTGGTAAGCAGACCCCTTTGTTTTCTGTGCTTGAACTGTAGGAAGACGGTTGCTCAAAGTGGTGACTGAGAAGGACAGCGCGTGTAGGCCTGAGGGCAGGGCGCCGAGTTCTAGACTCAGGAAGTCACCAGAGGCACCCTGGAGCACTCAGGTTTGGGAGGTGTCTGAGAAGCCCTCTCTAGCCAGAGGAAGATGTAGTCCTGGAAGCTGGATGGACTTTGGGAGGTGCTCGGTGAGTGAATTCCTCCTCCCTTCCACTACTTGTTCTTGGGCAATACCAGCCATGCTTTGTGTAGAACTGATGTCAGTACATGGTGTCAGAGAGCAACTGGACTCCGAAAACAAGTATTGTCCCACCCAAGCAGACCCTGAGGGCTCCTCAGAGGGTTTATTTGTTGGGGAAGATTGAAGGAGAATGGCTGCTTTTGAACGATGATGTGGAGGAAGAACAAGTATCCAGGAACTGGCAGAAGAGCAGGCAAGTCTGTGTTGGGAGAAGTACAGCCAGAATGCTCCTTAGAAATGAAGATGGCGAGATTCTGGCTGACGCCCTTTGGAGAAGGCCATTATGTGTGGTGAATTAGACGTTCAGCAAAAAAGAGGAAGCCCCTTGATGAGATGGGTCGACACAGAGGCTGCAGCGATGTGACTTGTCTTTAAGAAAGATGGCAGAGGATGGTATTGAACTGACCGAGCAGTGTTTCCTTCTGTTCTACAGAACTGGCTGGATCACACTTAACACCCAGCAACGAGGCTGAATATAACCAAATCAGCAAATGCAAGGGGGTTGGTTCTTCAAGCGAGGAGGCAGAGAGCCCCGCCACACTGAGGATGCATTTGTCTTTCAGCTCTGCCACCTCCTCACATCACACCAGCATTATTTCTGCGTGCCCACCTTCACATCTACTTCCTCAGGAGGTAGCCCTGGGCCTGGTTTCTCTAACCAACAACCTCCCCCAAGCAAGGAGAAGTTAAAAATTACTGAATCAACCCGGTTCTCTTCCCGCCCCACTCCCACTCTCAAATTCTGTGAGAACTGATTCATTGGCATCCTAGATCAACCACCGGACATGAGTCACTCTTGTTGACAAATGGCTCCTTCTGGTTGGAGACCGGCAAGAGAACTGGTCATACCATAAACCCCCATCCCAAGGGACAGTCAATGGAGAACATGCGTTGAGTGCTCCTGTGTCAGTGTAGTCGGTATGTGTGAGCCAGGCCTGGTGAAGGTCTTCCCTGCGGGGTTAAAGACGGTGATGGCCTCCACACAAGGTAAGTGCTGAGCCGGGACAACTCCACATCTTCACGGAGGCACTGCTACACGGTGTGCTCCTGTTGACCAATTCAAGAGCCAGGTACCGTCCAAAAGTCAGCCCACGTGATGATGCTAGGGCCAGGTCCTACCATCTGCACCATGTCACATGTTCCTCTCGCTCCTGAACACACCCCGTACAACTGCCAACGGGACAAGGGTGTCACTCAGCTGGGTATGAGTAACAGCAGAGCCAGCCACAGACCCCAGTCAATCCCATCAAGTTGCATGGTCCCATTTGCTTTCCATTAGACGATGGCAAGGGTGAGCACGTTTTTTCAGTTCTTGTTGGCCCGAGTTCATTCCATGAGCAAGGCAGGCATCGCTTCTTGAAAGCAAACTTGGTTAGCTATACATGCTGGTCCAGTTCAGAATTGGGCAGGATTTTGTCCGGGGTAAGCTTCTCCAAGAACACATGGGTCATCACAGGGAGGCGAGAAAGCCAGGGTTGTTCAGACAGGCAGGGTCTTTAAAATGGAGGCCATTTGTAGCATAGTCCAGAGGGGCTCTGGTGGCATAGTGGGTGATGTGTTGGGCTTCTAACTGGGAGGTTGGCAGTTCTAAACTACCAGCTGCTCTGTGGGAGAAAGATGAGGCTTTCTACTCCAGTAAAGACTGAGAGGCTCATAAATCCACAAGGGCCCATCTATCCTGTCCTGTAAGGTCGTTAGGAGTCAGAATCCACTAGTTGGCCATGAGTTTGATTTCATAGCACGGTCTGTACCAACATAAAAAAGACAGTAGCCGAATGGAGCAATGGTTCAGCACTCACAGCTGAGCCAAAGAATTGGTGGTTCAACCCCCACCACAGGCTTCACTGCTGATCTGTTCTTTTAATGATTATCACCTGGGAAACCCAATGAGGTGCTCTACTCACACATCGACTCATTGGGTCTCAGCAATAATGAGTCACCACACATGGTCAACTCATAGCCCCAAATGCCAGTCCCACAAGCTCCCAACCACCAACCTCAGGAAACTAAGCATGGAGAGGAAGAACAGATGTTGGCCACCTACTGATGTCTACCCCAAACCATTTTTTTGTCCACATATCTAGTCAGACGAACCTAGAAGTCAAGAAGGAAAAGAGTCAGGAAGCACCTGGAGCGTTGGTCCATGATGATGAAGTCGTGGGACCTGAGACAGAAAAGAGTGACTCAGAGGTCAGCATCAAGGAGGAAGAAGAGGATGCTGACAAACGCCTCAAGGAGGCCAAGGTCAGGCAATATTTGTTTAGTGTCTACCCACTGGGCTCCCTCTGGGAGCGTCCTGTCTCTATTTACAGACTTGGTCTTCTTCTGCTTTACAGGCACAGACACTGGCATCCCTAAAGCTAGATGACCTTCTGCAAACAGAGGCAAGGGCTTTTTACTTTGATAATAGAAGTAAGATTGTTCAGGTACAACAACTTGCTGTGGACACTTGATCTTAGGGGTCATCTCAGTGGGGCACACCCATTGAACTGAGTCAAACTCTGACCTCAGAGAAACTCCCGGTACCCAGTTATGCGCTTCCTTGACTCAGTCCCTGGGATGTCTAAATCTCAGCTTGCCACATAGTCGGTTGCAAACGGTGTGTGAGGGATCCTGAAGGGAGGTGATACTCACCTCAGCATGGCCTAGACCCAGAAAAACACTCTCAAAGCCACCACTGCCACACTCTGAGGTGTTGGCTGTAGACACACACTCACACACACACACACACACACACACACACACACACACCAGGGCTGTATTGGAATCCTCACAGGGGAATTCATGAAGGGAGGTGCCTTTGATTCTCCTTCCCAAATAAGTAAGGAATGGCACGGATTACATTTTGTTTGTTTGTTTGTTTTAACTGGGAATGGCAATAGATCATCCTTGGTTCCGCTCAGGGACTCTGGAACTGTTCCAAATAACTCCAGGGAAGGTCCTGATCCTGCCCTAAATATCTCACTTCCCTCCATGTTGACTAAAATGCTGCCATTGAACTTTAGTCTGAGCATGTCTGGTCTGAACCAACATGTCTAACTGCAGCACACTGAGCTGCTCAGCCCACTCCCCTCCTTGTACATCTTTGACCAACCTGGTGGAGAGTGAGGACCCCCGGTTGGTTTTTGCAGGGGCTTTGCAAGTTCTGCACAGTTGAGCGGGTCTGGCAGGGAAGTGAGGTGGGGGCTTGCAGTTCTGGGAATCAAGGTCATCCTTAGACGCTCTGGTTCCCAGATGACACACGTGCAGGAGGTTCTCTGGGTTCTAAGGAACCAGATGACAAGCGGAGGACAGAGGAGTCAGCCACCGATTCTTGTCTCTTGTTGCTGAGGGGTCCCGTGGACCCCTCCCTCTCACCTTTGCTATTAGTGGTTGGGCCGGGCTTCTCGGGCACTTACCATGACACAGTGTCAGTGTCTGATGAAGCCAGCAGGAATCAACCAAGCCCCACGTGGCGCTTGGGCCTCAGGTCAATTGCATCTCCGATAAAGTCCTCTTTCTTCCCTATTGTCACCTGAACCCTGTCACCTCTTTGGTTTCCATTCACAGAAGCCTTCTACCTTCGTAGAGATTGATCTGGGCGACCATGCTGAGGAGGTAAGACACATTTTCAGACAGTGACAAGTCCCTGATGGGAGAAATGCTGGTACTGTCCAGGGGGGCTGTTGTCCCAAAATGCATGTGGTGGGGAGTGAGGCAAAGACTTGACAGCGCTCAGGGAGCTCTGTGGTGTTCATATTTGGCTTGGGGGGGGGGAGCGTGGGGAAGGAACACTGAGGCACCTTGTTTGCTTTTTCTCATTCAATCTGCTTAGGTTCTGGCACTTACAGAAAGTCTTGCTTCTGGATCTACCCTTAAGCACCCACAATCACAAGGGATTGTGCTGGAAGGGTGGGGAGGGCACAAGTCTGGAGACTGAGAGTCCTCCTGTCTTGTTCAGCTCTGCCAGCAACTGCTCCAGCAGGACCCACACCGCCCTCTGTCTCGGGCCTCTTGTCCCTAAAAGGAACCCGACAGTCACATGCACACAACACGTACTGATTGGTACGGTACCTGGTACACGGAAAGCATCAAGCCGTGTGTCACCATGAAGGGACACACACATTCTAGAAAACTGACCCGATTCTCTGCAATAGTGGCTTTCATCATTGACCTTCCAGGGGGTTCTTTGCAGGTCAAGTTTAAGCTTCTGCCAGGAGGTGAGCTTTGTTGGTCAAACACACCGGTGCCTACTCTCTCCGTTCCCCTCAGAGAATATGCATACGTAGCTCAGCCCCCTGAACTCCCCATGGAGCCACCACACTTTCTGGGGGCTGAAGGAGGGGCAGAGAGTCAGCGGCAGAGCTGAGACTTAGGGTGCCAGCTTTCCAACACACAGGTCTTTTCCTGTTCCATCCGGGGACCACGATGGCTAAGATCAAGGGTCTCGTTTCTCGGTTAGGGTACCCCTATTGGAATGTTCCACTCCACAGCGACTCATTTGGCGGAGGAAGCTCAGGACGCCTGCATTTCTCCTGCGCATGCCCAGGTCTGCGCCTGCGTCTGATCCTTGCACTCTGATGCTCGCTCCTCCCCCGGTCCCTGACTGACACCTGCTCCTCTTCACAGGTGGAAGCAGGTGCCGAGAAAGAGGTAAAAGAGCCCCAGGTGGACGCTGGCTATTTGTCTGAAGACGAGTGAGTGGTGCTTCTGCATTTCACGTGGTGGGAAAGAGGAATGGGTCTTGTAGGGCCCATGGCAGGGATCCTCAAACTATGGCCTGTGGGCCACATGCGGCCCGCAGAAGACATTTATCCAGCCCGCCAGGTGTTTTTGTTCCTGCTGCCTGTCCTGCTTAGCAGTTGACTTATTCTGGGCCCGCAGTGAATTTCTTCATGGTTTTTTTTTTTTTTTGGCATCACTGCTCTCCGGTGGTGGGAGTAGGAGGCCCAGCCCCACTGCTGGAATTGAACCTCCGTCCCAGTGGGCAGTCCGGCGCACAACCACTACGCCACCGGGGCTCAGCCCATGGTTTGTTTTTTTAACTATAGTCCGGCCCGTCAACGGTTTGAGGGATAGTGAACTGGTCCCCTATTTAAAAAGTTTGAAGACCCCTGGATGGCGTCTTATGCGTGGTGGGAAGGTGAACCAATCTACGCACTTATAACAATGGAAAGGGGGGCGGTGAGGCAAGCAACAGGGCATCTAGCTTACCCCCGGCCTCAGAGCAACTCAGAAGACCTGCCTCTCCCATTCACCAGACTGCCGGTCCTTGTCCCTGCAGCTGGCAAAATGGCTAAAGGGTAAGGGAGAAGAGGGGCAGGCGGGAAGAAAGTGAAGAGCTAGGGTGACCCGCAGGGGCCATGCCGGTTTCTCCAGTTTGGTCTGCAGAGGTGGAGGCCTTGCACTGGTCACCCTGCTGGGCAGCAGGCGTCTCCTCACACATGTCCCACCGGGTGTTAGTTACCTGGTGCTGCTCACCCAGAAAGAGCACAGGTGAACGGCCAGTGTTCACTAAGGAATGTCGCTTCCCTCAGTTCAGGAGGTGAGGGGCTCAAACCCAGAGCTTCGGCTTCAAGAAAAGGCTTTCTCTCTCTGCCATCCTGTGCAGAGATCTCTGCTTCTGGGTACTCTGAAGGTGGCCTGGCATCTCCCGAGGCCTCTCTGGTTTGCCAGCTTGCTTGTGAACTCTCTTTTTGTTGGCAAAGGAGATTTATTCAAGACCCTACACCCTCCGCTAACCCCATAACAAGACAACCCACTGCCAAACGGGGCTCTCACTGCTGATCTAGAGGTTAGCGTGTGTGAATGTACTTCGATAAAGGGGGGTGGGCGGTCGATAGTGGTCGGCAGGCACGGCCAATCTGTGGCTGTAGGAAACTTGGGTGAACTTAGCTTGAGGTTGCTGATGTGGCTTGCAGGGGGCACAGGGCTTCCCTCCTGGTGGAATCTCTCCAGACTCCTCCCAAGCTTAGTCCCTGGGGGCCATATTCCCTTAGGATATCTATTGTGGAGGGACGCAATCAGTGCATTACAATCAACAAGTCTGTGAAGTAGGCTACTGTCAGGACCGGGCTCCCAAGAACACCTGGTCATGGGCATGGAGCTAGGGATGAACCAAGACTCAGCTTACAGATGCCACTGTATCTAGATTCTACCTGCACGCTGTCTGTAGCAGAGATTGAGTAGGGCCAATCCAAGGGCCAAGATGCACTGAGGTCTCGAGAGACCCCAAAGCCACACTTAAAGAAGATGGGAGGGGTTGAGCCCCAGTGGCGTAGTGGTTGTGTGCAGGACTGTGGCCCACTGGGTTGGTGGTTCAAATCCAGCAGCAGCTCCCCAGGAGCAAGGCTGGGCCTCCTACTCCCACCAGAGGGCAGTGATGCCACGCCCGGAAAAAAAGAAGAGTGGGAGGAACCAGGCACTGAAGGAGCCATGTTCCTATGCTGTCTACCTTAAACAATAAGGAAAAGAAGAAAACAGCGTTGATCTATTACTACCTAAAATTAATAGCTATTAATATATTAATATCTGTTTTCCCCCTCAAAGTCTTTTGAAAGAAAAAGATCACTATTGATTTTATGAAAGTGACACAGGGTTGGTTTTTTGATATAATGCCATGTAGAATAGCACACTGAAGAAGTTTCAAAATGACCCTAAATCTCACCTCATAGAAATAAATACAACTCGCACCAGGTGCAGATCCTTGGCAAAGCCTTTAAGGATAGAAAGTAAAAGAGCAGGGGATCAGACACACAGATAAACATGCTTACAGAACAAAAATGGGACCATTCTACAAATGCTGTCTTTCTAGATTTGAAAATGGATCTTCTTAGGCTAATACCACTGTGCTGCTTTTTCAGGGGTTGATGGACATTTTGTTGTTTGACGACCTTTTCCTCGATCGGTTCTGGATAGGACCAGGGCAGTTCTGTAAGGGCTTTGCATTCCCTGTTCAGCCCCCGAGCGCCCACCTCTCTGTGTGATCTCTTTCCAGGTAGTAAGGCCAGGGACAGCTTTACAAAATAACCTAGCTGCTTCTCTCCCATCCTAAAATTGAGGCCTTTTCTGCCTAGAAAGAGTACCAGCTCCTTTCTTGCAGAAAGTGAGGAGTTAGTCCGGATTGTATATCGCTTGTTCTGTGTTCAGCCCCTTGGGCTGCACCATCCCCGTATCTTCCAGTCTTTTCTGAGTCAGCTCTCCTTTCCACTGGAAGTCACCCTTCCTCTTCAGAAAGGAAGTGTGTCTGCTCACAGGAAACAGAAGCTCTTGGGAACTTTAGTCCCTCACTGAGATGCAAATTAACTAGAAGTCATGCTTCATATTTAGAAAACACTGCCTCGAGAGATTCTTTTTCGTACCTTGTCTCTTGTGGGGTTCTCCCTAGGGTCTTCGGAGAGGGAGCAGCACCGTCATGGTTGTGCCCATGTTGTAGATGAAGAAACTGAGTTTCAGACACTTTCTGAAGGCTACACAGCACAGAAATGGCTGGGTGGGTCTTGACCCCCGGTCTTGGCACATAGTTCCTTCCACTGACTCATCCTGCCTTCCGTCAAGGTTCCCAGAGAATGGTGTGTTCACAAGTGGCCCTCTCATCGTGACTGTTCAAAGAGAAAGCTACTGGTTAGGACGGAAATGCTGTACTGCCTTAGCTAACCATTCCCAGCTTCTTTATGTCAAATGTCACCTTTCCTCTGGGCAACGGCCCCACTAATGATGTCCTGGTTTAAACTTAGAACGTGTCTCCATTTTCCATTACATTCCAGTAATTGAGTTTTGATCTTGTTCTTTTAAAATTTTTTTTTTAAAAGTTTCACTATTACAAGCAAGCATCTCCTCTTCCATTTCTCAGGCCAAATTCTCAAGGGGGACTGGAGAGAGAGAGGGGTGATATCTCCTCTCTAAATGGGAAGTCTTCCAGCCTTCTTGTGCAGGAAACAGGATAAGGGAGAAAGTTCATCTTAATCATTGCAGCTGGCAAGGTGGGAGACTGACTTTGCCTGGATCCTTCCAATGTGGGCGGGCTCTGCTGGTGTGGGTGTGGCCTTTAAAGCTGGTGGGTGGTTTCTCTGGAGCAGGGCCCAGTTTCCCTCTAGCCAGCTCTGACACTCAACATGTCCCACTGGTATTTCTTCCAAGCACTTCTCCACGTGAGGAGAAGCCTTACTTGATTAGTGTTACTCGGGTACCCCAATGCCCATGGCCCTCTGATAACTCCCTGGATTTCTACATGGACTCACCAGAATCACCGAAGTCTTCGGGCACTCCCTCGGAAAACCAGGGAGCCCTGAATTGCAGGCCCAACTTTTCCCTTAGGAAACCAGTCCTGTTTGGATGGTGCCCTCCCTGTGGCCTTCTGCACACTCACGTTTCTAGATTAGAAGTGAGCATCCATTATAGGTTCAAACTGACACTAAATTTCAAGGCTCGTAGATCACGTGGCTTTAAGGGGGTGGGGCAGCCTCCTGTGTGGGCAGCCCGCTCTGTTTCTGCAGAACCTCTATCTACATTCATTGTCAATTGGGAGTTGGTGTTGAGTATGGTGGGGGGGTGTAGCAGGCCTCGTTCTGGAACTTCTCAGCTTCTTTGCCCTTGACTATAGGCCCTAGCTGTGTGCCAAGGTCAGGGGTCACGCCGAAAGCCACATTCAACCACTTACGGCCATCAGAGTCAAGCAAAGGGAAAGAAAGAAGGCTGCCCGGTGAGCCTTCCCAGTCTGGTCTCAGATGCTTCTCACATTGCTGATTTGCGTGCGCTTGTTTTACATAAGAAAATATATCTGAAGGTGCCCATAAATGGGGTGGCTTTATCCAAGATCACCCCGCCTCACCACAAAGGGACACCAACACCCATCTGGCACAGACTCTACCCTAGCCATCCTCACAGGCTCTAGCACCGAAGCTCCTCATGACTGGGAGGAAAGGGCCTCTCCTGCAGTTTCCTGTTGGAATGCCAAGATCACCCCGTTATGCAGGAAAATGGGTTGCACTGCAGACTCTCCCACCCAAACCAACGCAGCCAGCCTGTGCTCATCTCACATCCAGGCCTCCACCTTGCCTACCGGCCCTCCCCATGGGCCCTCCCAGCACCTGTTCCTGGCTTCCAGTCTCCAGTTCTCCCAGGTTCCAGTGCCCTCCCTGCTGCTTTGGTCAAATCAGCCTGGTGGAATGAGCCTGCTATTCCCACTGGGCCCTGGCTGGCTGCACACAGCCACAGGTACCCGGGCCAGTACCAGAGAGGGTCAGGATCTCCTACCTTCCTTTGATTACTGGAACCCAAAGGGCTGGTTAAGAGGGAGAGAGCACTTTGCCAAGGGATGGCTGGTGGCCATTTCTTGTGTCTTCCGTCCAGCCTATGTGACTGCGAGGTGTCAAAGGGAACAGGTGTCAGGTATCAAAGAACTAAAAATTGTATCATTATAAAGAAGGGAGATACTGAGTGGGGACCCAAAGCCCATCAATAGGTGAAGCAGCCAACCATCACAGAGGGGTTGCAGGGAGGAGGGAGTGGGTCAGGGTACAGTGTGGCAACAATGAGGTGTGCAACTTTCCTCTAGTTCCCAAATGCTTCCACCCACCCACTTTCATGATCCCAGTTCTACCTTGCAAATCTGGCTAGAGCAGGGGATGTACACTGGAGTTGGAAACATGGGGAATTCAGGACAGATGATCCCTTCCGGACCAGTGGTGGGTGTGGTGATACCAGGAGGGCGGAGGGAGGGTGGAGTGGAAGGGGGGAACCAATTGCAGGGATCTACATATGATCTCTCTGGAGTACGGACAGCGGGGAATTGGGTGAAGGGACACAGTGGACTGAGTATGATTTGAAAAAGTAATAATGTGTAAATTATTAAGGGTTCATGGGGGAGGGGGGAGGGGAAAATAAGGGGAACTGATACTGGGGGCCTAAGTGGAGGAGGACATTTTGGGGGTGATGATGGCAACAGGTGTGCAAATGTGGTCTGCTTATAATTGACGTGTGTGTTGATTGTGATGGAAGTTGTATGGGCCCCCAATGGAATGATTTTTTTTTTTTAAAAAAAAGAGGGGGAAAGAGTAGCTTATCCAAAGAACTCAAGTAGAAAATATTTGGAAATGAAGATGACAACATGTGTACAAATGTGCTTGAGACAAAGGATGTATTGAATGTTATAAGAACCGTAAGAGCCCCCAATAAAATTATTGAAAAAACAAAACAAAACAAAAATCAGAACTCTCTGCGTCCGTGGATCCAGATGTGAGAAACCATGGCGTTACCACCTCCTGGCCTGCCAACCCATGGCTGGGGCGCTGTTCATCATCCAGGGTCCTGTTGGATCTTGAAGCTCTGCTCGTAACCACGCACTTCGAAGGCTTATTGTGGCACAAGTGTCCTGTACAAACCCTTCCCCCCAACCCCTGCTCCTGCCAGCGAGGAAACCATCCTTACAGACTTGACGTCACCAAGAAATGAGAAACAGCCTCTCTAGAAATGAGAAATGTTGCTGATTGACCAAGCATGATTGGTGGATCGCATTTCCCCGTTTGGCTGTATCATTTAGTTGACATTTCAGGAAATGTTTTAAATTCAAAGCACAGCATCAGACAGCCCCATAAGAGGCAGAAGCCACTGGCTCTGATAGATCAGGCCCTGTGGCAGTTACCTAATCTGGTGTCAATTTGAGGATTAAGAGTGTAGGAGGGGAGTCTAGCACGTCAATCTAGAGATAGCCAATGAGACATCTTTGAGGGCATGGCCGTCTCCTGAGAATTCTAGGAAATTCAGTACTTCCTTCTTGGAGGTAGGAGACACTCTCCTTCAGTCCACTCCCTTGGAGACTTTGGACTGACCAGGCTGGCTCCCTGTGAGACATCCCTGAGGAGAAGCCCCATGGATGCAACCAGACCTCTGAAGCTGGAGAAGCCACAGAGAGGTCCCTGCCAGCGCTCAGATGCTCACAACACTCGGGATCCAAAGACTTCCTACTCTTTGGTTTGTGATTGTCCTGCATTTGGCATCATTGCATGTGTTTCATGAGTCTGAAGAGGACTTTATAGATTGGTTTCAGACATATGGGCTAATATCGGACGTATGACCTTGGACTTGATTGGTTTGAGATGTTTTCTTGCTCTTGTATATACACATATATATGTACATATATATATTTCTTATATACATGAAGTGTCTCCATGAGTGTGTTTCTCTAGTCTCTCTGGACTAACAGCTCCTTGCAGTGATTGGGTGGGATGGGGTGGGGGGCGGGTTGGAGTTCTGTGAGATGTTTACTGAGGAGGCCTTGGCCTTCCACCAGCTTGGAGCTGCAGCTGGGTCAGAAAGTCTGCCAGGCAATTCAGGCCAGAGCACTGTCCCTTGGCAGACGGAGGCAGAACTGCAGGAAAGGATGAGCATCTGCAGCTGGCTCAGAGCCTCCGTATGGGCCTGACCCTCCACAGATGCCAACAGCAGGGGTCTGGTTCCTCAGATGGTCTGTCTGGCTACCTCCCTCCCCCCCTCCCTCCATCACTCATTCACTCCTACTCAGTTTTCTTCAGCGCCGCTAAGAAATCTCTTTGCAGGCCTTACCACTGGGGCCTCATTCAGATTATGGGTCTCTTGGCACTCGTTGGGTAGCTGGCTGCCTGTTTGCAAGCCAGTTGCCTGGTTCCGGCAGGAAGCCATGATGGTTCCCATGAAGGGAACTAGGAATTCATGATCTCATCCCAAGGCCAGGGTCGGTTGGAAATAGAAAATTCCAGAGATCACCCCACAGGGAACATAAACACAGGGGAGGAGACTGAGAAATGACCCAGACCTGGGGACTGAGACATCATCTCTGTTGCTGATGAGAGAGTGGCTTTGGGGTCACTGAAAGTCTCTCCAGGTGTCACCTCAGGTCTCCGTCAGGAAGGACTTGGCTCCATCCATCTCCTAAGGTGACTTCCAGAGAACACCCAGGTGGGATGAAGAGAAATAACACCCCAGTCTGGAAAGAAGCTTGGGTCTTGTGTAGGATCTGATTTTGCATGCAAACTTCTAAAGTAGTGGGGGTAGAGTGGGCAGGGGGAGCCTGTTAAGACCCATGAAATCTGAAATCACTACCACCAGCTAACATTACAAAGAGAAGCCACCCAGCCATCACACTCCCAAACCAAACTCACTGCTCCTGAGTCGATTCTAAATCAAGGTGACCCTTTAGAACAGGGTAGAATGATCCCTGTGGGTCTTTAAGACTGCCTTTCTTTTAAGGGAGTGGAAGGCCTCATCTTGCTCCCACAGATGGCCTAGTGGTTTTGAACTGCCAATCTTGCTACTGACAGCCAAACCCCTAGTGACTATGGCACCAGGGCTCCCAGCCATCACATTAGGACCGAGTTCATTAAATGTATGGCTGGTGAATGGTGTCATCAAGACCCAAAGGGCCCTTGGCAGAAACTAGTCCCCCATCCCTGCTTTGTGGTAGCTCTAGCTGTCAAGCCCTTCACGCTCTGTGAGCATGGTGTAATGAACTCCAGCAGAGGCTGGGGCGTCCTCCCAGCAGGGCCCCTGTGTGTTGCTATTAAGGCACCACCAACAGTCTGGGCTCGCGGAGGGCAAGGGTTCAGCCATTTCTCATTACCTCTCTCCCCTCCCTTTGGCCTCCAGGGCAAGGACCAGCTGGATGTGCTGCATCCCCTACTCTGTTAAGAAGAAGGCAAAGGAGAGCCCACAGTCCACCCCAGTGAAGGTAATGAGCACCTGGCGCAGCCTGAAGTCAGGATGCCCTTTGGAGAGAAAGGGGAGTGAGGGAGAAGAGGTAGGAAATGGAATCAAGGGGGTGGGGGGAGAAGGGGTTAGGCCGTTGACATGATTCTTCACCATCTGCTCATGGGTTCTTCTTTGGGGTCTTGCCCAACTCCCGGCCCATCTGATCAATAACCAGAGGTCCCTTTTGTTCTGTCCCAGATCTGGGAAGCAATGAAGAAAACAATGATTTAATTCTAGAGATACTCAGGGGTAGTTTTTAGATGTCCACACTCAAAACCAAACGTACTGCCATCAATCAAGTCCTTGCTGACTCAGAGGGATGCAGTAGGACAGAGTAGAAGTGACCTTGTGGCTTGACAAGGCTGGACATCTTTACAGGAGCAGAAAGCCCCATCTTTCCCCCCGAGGAGTGCCTGGTGGGTTCTAATCGCTGACCTTACAGTAACTCTCTGTGACCTCTGAGCCCCTGAGAAAACACTACCCACACCTGGTTAAAGTGTGATGGTTCCTTAGGTTGGAGGGGGTCGGACATGGTGATACCAGGTGTGAATCATATTTAAACCATTGGTCTACCCAGTGAGTGATGAGACCATCTTCTTGCAGTTGTAGAAAGCTACTTCGGGATTTTTTAAAATGTATTATTCAACTAGAATGTGATAGTTTTAAAAGATAAAAAGAGTTAGTGAATCAAATATTCTCTGCTTTCCCCACCTAGCTCAAGGGATTCCATCTCCTTTTCCTTTATGCCTTCTTGATCTATGAAATGAGGAACTGTGGGCACTAATACTCACTCAAAGACACACATCCAATGGTCAGCCTTCCATGGGTCAAATAGCAGACAGCAGCATGTGTTAGGCCGGCTTGTGTAGGGAAACACATCCAGCGTCACTCATAGCTATATAAGAAAGAACTTTATATCAAGACGTGGTTGGAGCTGAGCCCTAGTGGTGTAGTGGTTGTGTTCAGGACTGCGGCCCATAGGACTGGAGGTTCAAATCCAGCAGCAGCTCTCCAGGAGCAAGACTGAGCTTCCTACTCCCACCAGGGCAGTGATGCCCTAAAAAAAAGTGATTGGACATCAAGAAGGCACCCAGATGAATGCAAGTCCATAGGTCTGATGCAAGTCCTGCTTCAGACTCACGGAGCTGCAGGCAGTGACTCAGAAAGGTGAGCTTGGTAGCAGGAAGGTCATAGGCTGATGGTGAGTACAGAGTCTCATGCATCCAACTTTCAGCAGAGGTCCAGCTAGCAGAGAGGGAAAGATGATAGGTAGGCAGGTAGATAGATAGATAGATAGATAGATAGATAGATAGATAGATAGATAGATACATGCATGCATACATACATGCATACATACATATGTGGTTCTCAGAGTTTCTCACTCTCTCACCAAAGGCCACAACCCCAAAGAGATGTCATCAAGGTCCCACTTGGCGGACAGTGTTGATTGACTCAACCCCTAGCCAGGGACATCTAGTTGACATAAAGCCATCCAACCACACAGTACATGAGAGCCAAGCAGGGTAGTGTAAAGGAAGAGAAGTCCAGTAGTTGCTGCTTGTGTCTCTTCAGATCCAGGACGATCCTGCCTGCATCTGAGTAGGACTGTCCATGGGGTCTCCCTCCAGTGGCCGTGCCTCTCAGGAATGCATCACTCAGCCTTTCTCCAGAAACACCTCCAGGTGAACTTGAACTGCCAGCTTTTCAGTTAGTAGCCCAGAGCCCTGCTCTGATGGAGCCTGTACACACTCAGCAAAACAAGTGGCTGAGCACATTACCCTGACATTAGACTCAGAACATATCACCTTCTAAAGGTGGGGATTCGATGTAGTGGTGAAGGGCTAGTTCTTGTGAAAGGATCAGGGCATTTTGTGGAATCGCTGAAGGAGCAGAAAGGACTCCGTATAGTTTAACCCCTTTTCCTAGAAAGTTTTCATTTCAGGCCATTTGGTGGCCTTTTTGAATGGTTGGAAGTCTTATGTGATTTCTTTACTGCTTTGAATGTGAAGACACTGCGCGGCAGTGGGTTTTGTGTATGTTTTATTTTGAATCAGGGGAAGGTTGATGGAACGGATGATCAGGATGACCTCTGACAAGTCACACACACTGCTTCATACCATCCCATGGGACATCACTTATCCCACCCCTTCCTCCCTGTGTTCCCTGCTTCCATTCTTCCTTCCCCCCTCACCCTCTGAGGTGTGTCCTTGGGCAAATACTGTTCTTTGGATCACAAATGATAGATGAAGTACAAAGCCCTGTCTTTCTCCTGAGAAACAGCTAGCAGTTTTGAACTGCTGACCTTGCAGTTAACAAGCCAGCTCTTAACCCACTATGCCATGGGGCTTCTCTGATAGCTTGGTAGTGTGCTTTAATTAGAAATAAAGGTGAAAGCTTCTCACATTAGGTATATGTGTTAGTCTGGATTGAAAAGAAAAAAAAAATTCATAGACACTTGTGTGTGTGTGTCTGTGTGTGTGTGTGTAAGAAAGAACTTTATATTTAAAAGCAATGGAATATTAAGAAAACATCCCAACCTAGTCCAGCTCAAGTCCATAAGTCCAATATTAACCCCTATGCCCAATACTAGCCCATAAATTCCTCTTTAGATTCACACAGCCATGCAATAATACTGAGTGCAGGAAGATCACCGGCCAGTGTGTGGAAAGTTGTGTAAGATCTAGTGTTGGTAGAAGGATCTCAGCGCTGACATGGGTCTCCATATGACGCCTCCAGCTTCAGGGCCCTGGCTCCCATCAGCACAGCTCCATCAGGCTCATGGTCTGTCACATCTTGCAGGGAATGAGCATGCTATTTATCTCCTTAGCTCTTCCAAATGAGGTCATCAAGCTGCAACCCTATTGACGGACTAAACGACACCCCTTCACTCTTAAGTCTCAAATTGACAACAGATTATGTAACTCCCACAGTATCCATCTAATTTTTTTTTTTTTTTGGGTTAGGGTCATGAACTTTGTCCTGGAGGAGGAGGTAAAGTTTGGGGTGTTCAAGAATGAGCAAAGGGGCTTTTGACTAAAATGCTAATCCAGGCCAGTCTTCTGGGTAGAAATGATGGTCCCCGGGATCTCAGAGGGGCCCTGTTTATGTAAAGTGGGGGTGGGGGTGGGGTGGGAAATCCACTCCAGACATCAGTCACTGTGCTGTTTCCTCCTGGGGCTCCTGCTGAAGAATCTGAGTGCGCTGAGCCGTCAGCAGCATCTGCTGAGACAGGAGCCATGACCGGGGAAGTGGCAGTGGGATCCTTGGGAGTATCTGGGAGAATGCTGTGCGATACTTCTGATTTCCTGTGACAATTCCTGGGATGGGCATGTGAGCGTCAGCCCCTGTGGGACCCCACCACTCTCATGCCATCAGGACAGTGGTCCAGTTCCAAAAAGGATGCTGAAAAGGTTTCACAGCTGGGACAGGTCAGGGTGCCAGCAAGTTCTACTAAATGGGGCAGAGCCCTCTTTGAACTGTTTGGGTGCCCGAAGCCCAGCATTCTGCTGGATTTGAGAGGGCTTGTGAAGAGTGGATCAGTGAGGGTGTTAATCTGACAGTCTAAAGAAACAAATTCATAGACACGCATATAAGTAAAAGGTTATATACAAGAGGAATGGAACAATGAGAAAATATCCCAACGCAGTTCAGTCCAAGGCCATAAGTCCAATATTAGGCCATATGTCCGATTCCAGTCTATAAAGTCTCCTTCCGACTTACAAAGCACGTGAAGTGACACCAGGACAATCACAGGCCAGTGGATGCAGAGTCTTATGTATCCAGCTGGGGTAGAAGCATCCTGGCACTGGCAGAGGTCTCCTTGTTTTCAGGGCTCAGGGTCCATCAGCAGTATCCAGTGGCGGTAGAAGCATCTCCATGCTGGCTTCTCTGGCCCCAGAGGTCTGGTTCCATCAGGGCACGCCCATGTGGCTTCTCCTCTGGCTCTTCCAGTCTCCAGAAATCAGTATCAATCAGCACACTGTCATCTCATCTTGTCCGTAGTTCGTCTTCCAGAAACTCAGTCAAGTCTCTCTTCTCCCATTGGGAAATACCGGAAGATTTCCCAGACTTCTCAGGAGAAAGTCATGCCCACACAGAGACCTCATTGGCTAGTTCCAGAGTGACAGGAATCCACCCCTACACTCCCAATCATGAAATTGACACACGAGTACATGACTACCACAGGGAGGCTGGTGTGGAAGCTTAACTTGGGAGTCCCTGGGCCAAGTGCTGCCACCAGGCTGCCATGGAAGAATGACGTGATTTCCCTGAAGCTACTGCCATCCCTGGGTGCGGAGGTGGGATCAGGCCTTCCTGGACTAGAGGAGGCCCTAAATAAGGGCCTTTGGAAAAGATCTGGTCACTCTCTGGAGGTTCAGGTATCCAGCTGAGAAGAGCGGTGACTGAGATTCATCCAGCTGCACCCGCAGGACCCATTCCCCCCAACGGCAGTAGGGACGAGGAAGCCACAAGCCTGAGACCCCTTTGGCTAGCTGAGGGTGGCTCAGGGGCCACCCCCGGTATAGGACAGATGTGCCGCCACTGTTGATCATCTGTGGGCAGAGGCTCATGGGAGTGCCTTCTCCACAGGGGACTTGGGCACTGGCTGGGCTCAGGGGACTTCTGCAGGCTAAGCCCTCCTGTGCGGGTCCCACTCAGAGCTTCACGCTGGCTCGGCTTGCCTGGGCCTGGGAAGCTTGGGGGTCCTGTGGCTGTTGAAATTCAGGCCCAGCTTGGAAGCCACAGACTGTGTATAAGCCTGAATCCATTGACACTCCAGGAGCTAGGTCAAGGGCTAAGGGGTTCTAGCACACGCACTGCGCATGCTAGAGTCAGGTCTGATGCAGGTTCGCCGTTGGGGCGTTTTCTGTCACACAGACACACGGGGCTCTCTCGGGGCTGATGGGTGAAACTGGAATCTGATTCTGGGTGGTGTCCCCATCGCCTCAGCTGTCAGGCTTTTCCCCATTCCCCTCTGGTCCCTGATGGCTTCTTTCACTAGCACCCACAGGTCCTCAGCACCTCCAGGAGCCCAGGTGGAGTAGTGCTTCCTCCACGGACTTCAATCTCTGCGAAACCACCTGTGCTCCCTGGGGAGAAAGAGGACGCTTTCTAGTCCAGTACAGAGTTACAGTCTCAGCAGCCGGTAGGAGGCAGTGCTACCCTGTCCTGTGAGGCGCAGCTGTGAGTCAGGTTGGATTCTGTAGCAGGGAGTTAGCTTGTGTGGGAGGGTGGGGTCCTGGCTCAGGGTGCTCACAGCTGGGCTGGCCTGGGAGACAGCCCTCAGCTGGGTCGGTGGACGGCACAGTAGCCAAAAGTATCCAGGATGGTGACACGTCTCACGTACTTCTTGGGACTGCTGCTTCTCTCTGTGTCTCTTTCCATATATGAGGGGGCTTTCAAAAGTTTGCCCCCCAACCTTTTGAAGTCTCATCCCCGCATTTAGACACCAAGCTACGATGACCATTGATAACGCCGATTCCTATGCTTGGTGACCACCTGCGTCAGGGAAGAACTGGGCTTCATGGAGTTCCTAACATTTCACTTATTGTCGGTGGGAAAGATGCTATACGCGGCAGAATCACACACCAAGGAAACAATTTCTTTATGCACAGATCAGTGGCCACCTTCTTTAGGTGAGGCCACCATGCCCACCATCAACGCCCCAATTCTTCAGCCGCCATTGTAATCACCTCTCAGAAGCCAGAGCTTCTGACCCCACCTTTCACGTCTCTGCTTGTTTTGAGAGTCTGCTCCGCCTACTCTCCTCGGTAAAAATCACTTAAAAGGATAGATACTGCTTGGATTACAAATTGCCCTCTACCCCCTTGTTAAGCTACCCGTGCCCCCCCCCCAATTTTTAAAATCGAGTGCTTCAGTCGATTCTGATTCATAGTGATTCCATAGGATGGAAGAGATCTGGCCCACTAGGTTTCCAAAGCCGCACATCTTTGCAGAAGCCCTCTGCTCCATCTCGCTCTTCCACAGACCTGCTGGCGGCTTTGAACCCCTGACCTTTCGCTAGAGAGTCGAGCGCTTTAACCACTGTTGCTATGGACCACAGGGCAACATGCAGCCTGGTCCTACACCCTCCTTGCAGGTTCCAGTCCATGGCTGCAGCCGCTGTCACTCCAGCTCGGGAAAGCTCTTCCTCCGCTAGGGCGCTTCCCATTGGTCTGGTCAACAATCAATGCATGTGGGAGTGCGGCGACAAATTGATCGACAGAGCCACCTAGTGGCCCATTCTCAGTATAACTTCTCTTCCCACCCCTTACCTCCACCCTTTTTTTCTATCTTACAGTCGCAGAAGTAACAGGCTTTCAGAGATCTTTCACAGAAGAAAGAAAGAAGCCGACCTGGTGGTTCATCAGTAGGACAGAGTTTTAGCTCTTCGTCTAATTATTCACTAAAGGAAAAGTTAGAATGCAAATGTATTTTTGCATCATCAGTTGAAGACAAGACTGCTTACTTAGACTCCATAGTCAGATACTTCCTCGGGGAGCTGTGAATTCTGGGAGGCAGAGGCCGGCCTGCCGCGGAGCTGGGAGGAATTTGAGGCCCAGTCATCGGCGCCTTCCACGTCCCCTGGCCACTGGTGCTCATTTGCCCCACTGACATTGTGTGCCTCTGAAAGCCACCACAGACACAGACAAAACTGATCAGTACCTTCATCTAGAAAATTCTGGGCTCCTCGGTAGAAACCCTTGCCCCTAATAATCTTGAGCAGACTCTGGACTAGAATGCTGTCAGTCCCCAGAAATATCATCCCACAGGGACCTGAGGTGCTACCCCACTTTGTCCATGGCCTGGACTCCCCCGGGTCTCAGCATCTCTTGACTTGAAAACAAAAGCCAAAACACTCGCAAGGAATGCTGCTACCTCTAGGTGTGTGAGGACAGTCCCAGGTGTGTGCCCGGGAGCCACCAGGGTGCTGCTCTCACTGTCTCTGGCAAAAGATCTCAGCTGCCCGTGGCAAGGGCCCTGGTTGTAGGAGAGAGAGCCATGGGGAGACTGAGACCATGGAGATCTGGGGTCTGGGTTCCACCCCTGACTGTCTCATCCAGCCCAGCTTATAGAAACTGGAGGGTTGGGGGGGGGGGGTGTCAGAGCAGAACTGTGCTTCGGAGGCCTGTCCAGGGGTTAGGCTTCTGACACATCTCTGGATGGCCTTGAACTGCCAACCTTTGGGTTAGTAGGCAGGCCTTGAAACTGCTAGCACCACAGGGGGATTGGGATCTGGGTGCAGAAGGACTGCTCATGAGGGATGGAGGAGACAGGCCCACAGCAGGCTCTTCAACTGCTCTCTGGAGCCATCTAGAGGGAAAATCTGGGGAATTCTTGTCCCTTCCCAGAATGCAGGCTCATGGGGGAACTCCAAGCCTGTCCTGAGACTCCTGCCCTGGCCCCAGGCAGGAAGGAGCCAGGGCGAGAGAATGGTTCTGAGGCTGAGACGGGCTCAGGTCTCCGTGCTGGGCCCAGCAGAGTCTTGCAGGTGCTATGGTTCCTGCCCAGCTTCTCCAACGTTTGAAAGAGCAGCCCAGTGCTGCCTACAGGAATCCCGATGAGAAATGAGATGCCAGTCCTGAGCACACGTTCAGAGAGGGGTGAGGGGGGTGGGGGGACATCATGTCCAATAAGCTTCCATGGGTCCATCGGTCGCAGCTCGGGGCTGCAGGCTCTGGCAGCCTGCTCTAGACCCCACCACGCTCCATGCTGTTCTAGGGCAGTGTTTGCTGGAATGAGCGTCCAGCCTGCCCCCTTCCCTGGGGCCCGGGACTGATGGCTACACTTGATCCTAGGAGCCCTGGTGACATGGCAGTGATGCATGGAGCTGCGATCCCAAAGGTCAGTGGTTCAAATCCACCAGGTGCTTTGTGGGTGAAAGCCGAGGCTATCTGCCCCCACAAAGCATTACAGTCTCAGAACTTGCAACGCACAGGGGCTGTCCTATCCAGTCCCACAGGGTGAATGTAAGTCGACATTGACTCCACAGTGAGCCTGGTGATTGGTTGCTGCTGCTGCTGCTGCTGCTGCTGCATTCATTGGCAGGAGGCACTGAGTCATGTGTTTTCTAGAAAGAGCAGTCGGGCAAAAGCATTTGGGAAGGTAAGGTTGCTGGAGATGAGTGACTGAGTGCCCTGGGAGAGCCTGTAGGACGTGCCTCGTCGGTGGAGCAGGGCCCCTCTGTGGGGGACAGAGCAGGGTGTCCTCTGGGCTGCAGGGGGTGCCCCACACAAGGCGCGGTCCAGGGACCGAGTCGGGGTGGACTTGAACTTTGGTGTGATAGTGTTTAGATAGACATCATTCTGGTTGATAGCAACAAAACCTCATGAGATAGCCAGGGAGTGCATGATCCAGTTTTACAGATAAGGAAATGAAGCTCTAAAGGGCCAGGGATATTCCACATGAACGATGTGGATGAGGGGCAGAGGCGGGGGGGGGAGCCTGCCCCTCCTGTCCCACAGGTGTTGGCCTCCCACTGGGCGAGATGTAGGACGGGCATCCACGGCTGGGATCATCCTCCACGGCTGCCCCTACCTGGCAGAGGCAGCCGCCTTGGGGTGCATCTGAGTTCATTCCATCCCAGACCCCCTTTCTTCCTGCAACCCCCACATTTGGTCCACTCAGATGTCATTGACACCTAAGTGTCACCACGGAGAGGATAAGACAGGAAGCTCTCATGAGAGGCCAGACTAGCCAGGCAGGGAAATAGGACAGGCAGCACCTCGAGTGGCAGCAACTCTCATTGCCAAAGGCTACTTTTCCTTGAGGATCTTCCTGCAAACGAACGCTG
>PVJH01013726.1:0-59487 GCA_004026705.1 Nesogale talazaci
CTAGCTGGATTTATGTGGTGGAATTGGGGTCATGATAGTGGATGGAAGGCAGCATTTGGGAAATAGAGGAAGGTTGCATATTTCATTGGTCTTGCCCTGTATCTTAACTGACTCATCTCCTCCTTGTAACCCGTTTGCAAGAGGATGTCACCTCACCTATTGATGGGCTTTGGGCCCCCAATCTGTACTCCCCCTCATTAATAATAATATAATTTTAGCTCTTTGATGCCTGACACCGGATCCCTTCACCACCTCATGATCACACAGGCTGATGTGCTTCTTCTGTGTGGGCTTTATTGCTTCTGAGCTGAATGGCCACTTGTTTACTCAAGCCTTTAAGACCCCAGACGCTATATCTTTTGGTAGCTGGGCATCATCAGCTTTCTTCACCACCTTTGCTTATGCACACATTTGATCGTGTGATTGTGTTGGAAAGGTGAGCATCTTGGAATGCCAATTTAATAGAACAATGTATTCTTGCACTGAGGATGTACTTGAGTGGAGGTCCAATGCCCACCTGTTGTCCTACTACTAACCCTATAAATATGCACATTAATCTCTTTCCCCTTCATCACTTATAAATATATGCCCCTATGTACATACCTATACTTGAACCTCTATAAATGCCCATTATCCCCCAGTTCCTTCCTCTATTTCCATTTGCTTCCCTCTTGTCCCACTATCATGCTCAATCTCCATTTGGATTTCAGTATTTTAACTCTGTTACATTAATCTTAATTAATCCCTATTGGACTTCTGTCATCCACCTTGTCACTGACTTTGATAAACCTCTTTCTTATACACATATGAGTGTCCATGAATTTGTTTCTCTAGTCTACCCAGACTAGTGCAGGGAAACACTAGCGGAGTGTGAACACCTTTTGAGGTTTTTGAAAAGGAAGCCTTTTGTCAAGAAAAAAGTGAAGAAGAGTTGGAAAGCAGGAATGAATTAGGAACAGAGAGAGAAAATGAAACACGGAAAAGGAATCTCCCACTTTACATTGTCATGTAACAAAAGATCTGCAAATTATTGGATGGAAAATGACTCTGCTTGGTAAGCTCTCACCCAAATCGCAATAAAAAGATTTAAAAAAAAAGAGAGAGAGAATGGACTTGCATCACATTGATGGTGTCTAGAAAGTAACCTACCCAGTTCTGCCACCTGGACAGGTGCCCACAAGGGGAACAATAATGATACCCTACTTTTGTGTATGTAGTTACAAAACTCTGATGGGTGCATTAGCTCTTTAATCCTTATAATAACACCCTGCTATAGATGTTATTCTAATTTTACAGATGAAGAAACAGAAGCTGGGAGGATGTATGCCATTTTCCTGGCTCACAGCTGACAAATCTGGGAGCTAAAGCCTGGTTCTCCTGTCTGAACTCTTCTCTTTAGCGTCCTTTACAATGGTTGGGAGCTCTGGATTTTACTCTGAAATCACCTGGAGAGTTTTGAAAATGCTGATGGCTGCAACCCACCCCAAGAGACACTGATCTAATTGGTCTGGGGCCTGCATGGTTTGGGCATAGTGCGTATTGAAATCTTCCAGGTGATTCTTGTGTTAGTCCGGGTAGACTAGAGGAACAAATTCAAGGACACATATATCAATATAAGGAAAAGGTTTATATATAAGAGAAATAGGATATTAAGAAAGCATCCCAATCCAGTCCAGTACAAAGTCATAAGTCCAATATTAACCCATATGCCCGATATCAGTCTATAAAGTCTCCTTCCGACTCATGAAGTCACAGGTCAGTGGGTGCAGAGTCCCGGCACTGGCAGGGGTCTCCCCATGGCTCCTCACTTCCAGGTCTCAGGGTTCATCAAAAACAGAAGCAACTCAGCGCTGACAGAGGTCTCCATGTGGCCTTCCCAGCTTCAGAGGTCTGGCTCCATCAGGGCAAAGCCATGTGGTCTCTCCACCGGCTCCTTCAGCTTCTCGGAGGCTGCATCTTGTCTTTTCCATGATTCATCATCTCTGAGACTAACTCACAACAACTGGGGAAGATATTTTCTCATTTGCATGAGGGAAATATTGCAAGATTTCCCAGAAGTCTCAGGAGAAAGCCATGCCCACATCGAGGCCTCATTGGCTACTCAATGGCTAGCTCCAGATTAACAGGCTAGACTCTACTCCTACATTTCAATCATAAAATTAAGCACATGACTGCCACAATTCTAATGCTGGAGTTTTTGACAGATACGTTTGCTGTGGGGCTGCCTTGTGCATTGCAGGATGCTTAACAACACCTCCAGTTTCTACTTTCTCGATGCCACTAGCACCTTCCCATTTGGGACAGGCAGTTGTCTCCAGACATTGCCAAATATTCCCGTGGGAGCATTAGAACCACTCCTAGAATGTACAGCCCAAATGTAGAACCACTGATAATCACCTACTTAATTGGCAGCAACTATCAACTTACTTGTTCTCTTTGAATTTATCCCACTCATATCTAAGAGGGTGGAAAAATTCCTGCCATTTGCCACTTGCTGATTGTATCAAAAATTAGGCTTGATGAACATGTTTGGAAATCTGGATTTATTTACTTGCTATCTAATCTTAAAAAAAAAAAAAGAAGAAGAAAGTTGCTTGTCTGTGGTTAGCTGCTGTCTAATGGGCTCGGACTCACGGTGACCCTGGTGTAGTTGTAAAATTCATTCACTTACATTTCTTCAGTGATATTCCTAAGGAACTCAGATGATGTTGCAAGCATGAGGCTGCTAACCAAAAGACTGGTGGCTTGAACTCATCAACTTCTCTGTAGGAGGAAACGGTGGCTATCAGGTTTGGTAATGATTACAACCTTAGAAACTCTTCTGGGGCAATTCTATTCTGTTCTATATGGTCCCAAAGAGTTGGACCTGACTCAGTGACCATCTGTTTGTTTGTTTGTTTGTTTGTGCCACTGTGTACTGGGCTGGTGTTGCCAAATCTCGCCGGGTGATCAAGGTCACCTGGACTGCTTAGTAAAGCCACAGACCTCTATGATCCAATCCAAAACTACAGAATCAGAATCTGGAGAGGTTGGATAATCCAGATTTTAAACAGGATATTAAGAAAATTCCTTCTTGTTTCAGGGATGTTTGGGGAAAACTGGGTCAGGCCTGGGGGAATCACAAATGAATAAGGCACAGCTTTTCCCTTCAAAGAAATGAGTACTCAAATAGTTATCATTCTTGCTGATGAGAGCCACAGTCCAGAAACTGAGCATACAGAGGGAATGATTCGTATCATTGTGGGTGGGCAGCCCCTGAGCAGACAAGAGTATAAATCAGCGTTGCTCTATCTGGCTCTGAGTCTGCGCGTGAATAGGAACAACCAAGGGGATTGGGTGAATGTGCGTTCCAAAGCAGAAAAAAGCAATGGAAGAAAAAAGGCTCTTGGTCTCATTGTGTCACTACCTAGCTTATCACCAAGGTAGAGTAGTGGTTATGCGCTGGACTGCTGATTGCAAGGTCAGCAGTTCAAAACTACCAGCCTCTCCGACGGAGAAAGAGAGGGCTTACTACTTCCATAAAGAATGACAATCTAAGACATTCACAAGGGCAGTTCTAGCCTCTCCTGCAGGGTCACTCTGGGTCCGGAATGACACCATAGCAGTGAGTTGTATTTTGTTTTTGTTTCTTTGGGGGTCTATAGCCGTGCGCATAGTAGGTATTCAATAAATCTCTCTTCAGCCTATCATGCACTCATCAGGATGCTCTACTTGCAATGATGCTTCGGTAATCCAGGTATTATCCTCAAGTGGGCAGGAGAACTTGGCAAGAGTACATTTCCTAATGTGCATCTCATTTGTGCGCCACACCCCCCCCCCATACCCAGAATTAATTCTTAAACATTTGTCCAGAATGAACATGTTTATCTAACAGCTTTCAATTTTTAAAATTACGTATCCTATGGATCTTTGTAGAAGTTGAATTACTCTGATTAGTGTGTGGGCAGGAAGAAACGCAGCAAACGCGTATGACATTAACAGAGAGTATTAATGTCAAAATGAAAAACAGTTTCAGGCTGCGCAGAAAACCTATTTTAAATGGATGGCGACCCTGTCATTTCAAGCTAAGCTTTTCACTGGCTTTTCACTAAGCTTTATCATGTGCACCACCCCAGAATGGTGCACATATCCTCACTGGATATGTGAACAACAGTTGGATATGTGGGTAGATGATATGTTCTAGAATCTTGGTTTTCTCTGGATGTCACATGCTCATAATTACTTGTTCAAGATCTAACTTTCCTGTAACATTTATCGGAGGCGAGATGGTGCCTTCCTTGTTTTCTATGTAGTTACTCTGCCTAGCATGTACTACATGTTTAATAGATATTTATTGAACCAAAGGGTGACTAAATGATTATGTGAATCAAAACAGCAGGCCGGCATTAAACACCTTTAATCTCACGAGTCCCATTTCTCTCATAACAGAACCACCATCCACATAGAAGTTTGATTCAGTAAACTCTTAGAACAAGTAGCCCTGATGATTAAAGCAGTCAATCTTTCCAGTGAGGCAGCAAGGCAGGCACAAATTAAATGGCTAATGGGCAGTAGTTCTCCAATACTTGAGATAAGAAGCATCAAAGAGGAAAACAGAATCAATACATCAATGCATTAGTGACTCCTTGTGACCCCTTTCACAGGTTCCAGAAGCCTATCTGAAATAGCGCAGATGTATGGGAGGACCTAGGAGTACCGAGGCCAGGAAATGTGAGCACTGGTAAGAAGATAACAGGAATGGGGAGCCCCATTTAATGCAATAGAGTGAGTCCCTGAGGCAATGGAATACAAAACACCGGTTCCCATCCAGTCAACTCCGACAGAGGGTGTCTGAACAGAAGTAGGCTTTCCAGGGCTGATTTTGTGAGGCCTGCTTTCTTTCAAGAAACCTCTAGGTGGACTCAAACCTGCCGCTATCTGGTTAGCAGCTGAGTCCACAAGCCCTTTGCACGACGCAGGGACAATAAGACCATAGGCCTATCCTAGACCTCTGGTTTGTTTAGTATTGGCAGTTAGGCATCAAAAGGAGAATTGCCGATTTGAATCGTGATACCTGTTGATCTCACTAGGAGGCTGGCTGCCATAATGAGGAAGTGTTTGGCTCCTAACTTGTCAATTCAAGCAGCTCTATAGGGGCAAACCCTAGGATGGCAATTCTACTCCGTCAGAATTGACTGCTGGCATCTACTCATCACCACCATATATATCCCCACAGCCCTGACATGGCCATCTAATATCTCACACCTGTTTCATGTTCAGCAGACAACTGGGTGTGGGAGGAGAAGAGAGAAAACCAAAACCAAAACCAAAACCAAAACAAGCTCACTTCGAACGAGTTAATTGCAACAGACAGTGACCCCAGAATAAAACTGCCCCTGTGGTTTTTTGAGGTAGGAAGCTTTTACAGTCATAAAAAGTCTTGTCTTTCTCCTTCAGAGAATCTGGTGGTTTTGAACTGCCAACCTTGAAGATAGCAGCCTGATGTGTAATCACAACACCAAGGGGAACTCTTCAAAGAAGACTTGATTTTTATAAGTTAGACATTCAAATGCCTGAGGAAATATCACGCAATATTTCCTCTCATTGGATGACTTGTGTGTCCCACCGGTAACGGTGGTTCAAGCACCTAGCTGCTAACCAATAGATCTTTGGTTCAAATCCACCCAGCCACTCTGTGTTTGTAAAAGATTACAGCCTAGGAGACCCTTTAACTCTGTCTTATATGGGTTCTAATAAGTCAGAATAGGGTCTTTGATTTTATTTGGTTTAGCTTTTATGCCACATGTAGAAAGGGATAATAATCACATGATATCTTTGTCTAAATAGATATGGGTTCTCTACCTGCCAACCTGAGGGCAGAGTGGGTATTATGTTAAGCACGCCTATAACCCATCAGAGATGTGGCATTTAGCCTGCAGCTAACAATCAGTCTCTAATCAAGATGCTTTGTACTAAGAGGTGTACTGGCAACACTATATACTTTCAACATTCATGGAGGGCTTATTGTATACTAAGTTTTTTATCTTCTTAAGACATATTTATTTAGCAACTACTGTGTGCCAGGTACTTCTCAAAGCAGGGAACACAACAGGGAATAGAATGAAGCCTCCTCCCCTTCTCTCATGAGGGTTACATGCTAGTGAGGTAAGTCAGAAAGGAAACAAATACTGGGACTTGATAATAAAGTGCTATGCTGATGAATATGACAGGACAAGCAGAATACAAAGTGATGGTTTGGGTGGCAGAGATGTAGACAGTGTTACCCAGTATGTTACCCTGAATAGACTAGAGAAACAAAACCAGACACACTCACATGTATATACGAGAGAACTTTAAATCAAAGAGCAACTGTACATTAAGAAAACATCTCATCTCAGTCCAGATCAAGTCCAAAAGTCTGATATTACCCCATATGTCAATACTCATCCATAAATTCCTCTTTAGACTCACGCAGCCATCCAATGAACCTGAATGTAGGAAAATCACTGGCCAGCGGGTGGAAAGTCTTGTGGATCCAGTGGTGGTGGAAGTATCTCATCACTGGCATGGGTGTCCATGTGGCTCCTTCAGTTCCAGGGCTCTGGCAGCATTAGTGTAGCTCCATGTGGCTTTTCATCAGGAATGTCAAGCAGAGTCTCTGTATCTGGCCATCAGTGAACTATTTATCTCTGTGGTGCTTCCAAATGAAGTCATCAAGCTGTGTCAATTCCAAATGAATTGACAGGCTAGACTCCACCCGTTCTCAAGTTGACACCAGATTATGTAACTACCACAACTAGGAATGTCAGAGAAGATATTTTCGTTTATTCTAGCTGCTGTAACAAATTGATACAAACTTAGTGACTCAAAACAACCAAGGTGTATTATCTTACAGTGATGAAAGTCTAAAGTCTAAAGTGGCTTATTCCTTTTGGAGGCTTGGGAGAGAAGGGAGATCCATTTTGTTGTCTTTGCTGTCATCATGGCCTCTTCACCTCCTCCACATTCAAAGCCAGCAGTGGAGCATCTTTAACTCTCATCCCTCCATTTCTCCTCTTACTCTGACACTTCTCTGTCCTTTTTATAAGGACCTCTGTGATTCTACTGAATCCATAGGGCTGCATAATCTAGGAAAATCTCCCCATTACAGTCCCCTACTTAGTCACATTTGCAAAGTTCCTTTTGCCATGGATGGTTAAAAAGTCACAAGAAGAAAAGAATCCTAAAACAAAGGAAAAACAAAAAACAAACTCACTGCCACCAAGTCAAGTTGGACTCAGTGAGGGCCCAGAGGTCCTAGGAATTGCTGCTGTTGGTGCCATTAAGCTGTCTTATGCATAACAGCAAGAAAGCGTGCCCAGTCCTACTCCTTCTTCACAACTGTTCCTGTGCATGACCCCATTGATGTGGCCACTATATCAATCTATCTCAGTCAGGGCCTTCCTCTTTTTCACCACCCTTCCACTGTACCAAACATGATGTCCTTCTTCAGCACCTGGTCTCTCTTGAAAATATGTCCAAAATATGTAAGGCAAATTCTTGCCTTCCTTGCTTCTAAGGAGCACTCTGGCCTTACATTTTCTAATATAGGTCAGTATATTTTTTCAACAACCCATGGTACTTTCAATATTCTTCTCTAGCACCACAATCCAAATGCATCAATAATTTTATAGTCTTCCTTACCCAATGTCCAAGTTTTACATGCATATGAGGCACTTGAGAACACCATGGCATTGCTTCTTAGCTTTTTTTTTTTTTTTTTTTTTTTTAGGCATCACTGCCCTCAGGTGGTGGGAGTAGGAGGCCCAGCCTTTGCTCCTGGGAGCCGGAATTGAACCTCCATCCCAGTGGGCCGCAGTCCCGCGCACAACCACTACGCCACCGGGGCTCAGCCCTGCTTCTTAGCTTTTTGGCTAAGATCAAGTGTAGGGAATACTATAGCTTGCTCAGGTGTGTGTTAGTCCTCAAAGTAACACCCTTGCTTTTTGGTACTCTGAAGAGGTCTTGTGCAGCAGGTGTACCTAATGCAATATGTCTTTTGGTCTCTTGACTGCTGCTTCCGTGAGCAATGATTGCAGACCCAAGTAAGACAAAATCCTTGACAGCTTCCACCTTTTCTCCATTTATCATGATGTTACCTATTGGTCCAGCTGTGAGGATTTGGGTCTGCTTTCTATTGAGTTGTAATTCCTATCGAAGGCTGCAATCTTTGATCTTCATCAACAGCTGTTTCGTGTCTTCTACGCTTTCAGCAAGCAGCTGTGTATGGCAGGGTGTTGGTAAGCCTTCCTCCAATCCCGGTGCTGCACTCCTCTTCATACAATCCAGCTTCTGAAACCAAGTACGGTGAGAGGATCCAACCCTGACAGGCACTTTTCCTGATTGTAAACCAGGTAGTATTCCCTTCTTCTGTTTGCACAGCTGCCTTTTGAACTATGTACAAGTTCTGATTGAGCACAACGAAGTATTTCTGAATTCCCATTCTTTTCAAGGTTCTCCACAGTGTATTATGGTCCACATAAGTGGGTGCCTTTGCATAGTCAATGAAACACAAGTAAACATCTTTCTGGTATTCTCTGCTTTGAGCCAAGACGCATCTGACAATGATGTCAGTAGGGCCATTGCCTGATAGGGTGACATTTGAATCATGATACAAAGGAAGTGTAGTAAAAGCCATGTAGGTATCTGAAGAAGAGGATTACACAACGAACAGCAAGGACACAGACTCTGTGGTGGGAGTGGAGTTGGCTTGGCATGCTTAAGGAATACTAAGGAGATGCATATGTTGGGATTGAAATAAGAGAGATGAATTACGCTGAGGAAAAAGATCAAAGAATTAGCAGGTCACATTGTAAGATCTCGGAGACCGTGTAAGGACCACACCAACCAGCTCAATCAAAGATTTACTTTTTTGGTCTTCTTTCACTTTAGAACGTCACAGACTGCCCTACAAACCAGGGTTGCTTATTCCCAGAATTTACGGAAGCAAGCTTCCAGGCTGTTGGTGAAGCTACTGTTAGAGCATTCTAGATAATTCTTCCAATAACCTGATCAAGCAGGTTACTAGTGGGCTGTTAACTGAAAGGTCAGCAGTGGTTTGCTCCGACCAGCTGCTCCATGGAAGGAAGATGGGGCTTTCTGCTCCTGTGAAGATGGACAGTCTAAGAAACCCAAGGAGGCAGTCCCACAAGTACTCCTGCCCCAGAAGGTCTCCGTGAGTCAGAATTTACCCATTGGTAGTGAGTAGCAGGAAGCTTCAGAAAGAAGGACTCAGAAACGTGAAGGGTAGCCAGCTTAACGTTCTACAACTTCCTCAAGTGAGACAGCTTGGCTTTCATCACGGGGTATGTGATTCAAAAGCAATCACCATCATCATGTTCTTCCATGTGAAGAATGGACAGTGGATGAGATTTGACAGTTCTCATTAGAGAAGGGGAAAAAAAGGTCCTCAATCTAAAGCAGACACCAATGTCCTTAGGAGAGGGACTTAAATTGTCACTCAGAAGCCACATCAAGATAATACAAGCACAAGGAGAGAAGCCAAATGGCTCCCTCCAATGGATTTACATGACCAGGAATCTTAGGGCTGTAATAGTTAGGAGGTGATTAAAGTTAAGCCAGGAGGCATTTAGCCTTTCCAGTTGACTATCTGTAAATGGGAATTAAAAAGTTGCAAATGTGCCTTGCTATTGAAAAGAGAGAGGGAGAAAGAAAAAGTGAATCAGATGAGCATGCATTTGAAGACAGAAGAAAAGGGTTTTTTATTCATGCCATTAGAAAATCCTTGGATTTAGGAAAGGATGATCCTGTATTTTTTATAATACTGTTTCCCTGTGCAGGTACATGCCAGTTCATCAGAAGAGCTCTTACTCCACGTGGCATATGAATATTAGTTCTGTGTTCTAGTCGAGCCATTTTGCCATACTCCCTGGTATGAAGGAAGAGGCGGTTTCTGGATGGTTTTGCATTCTGGATGGTGGCTGAGGGCCGATGCCTGGGGATAAAAAGGTTTCTGGAGGCTCCTTATTCCCAGAGAAGCCTTTCTCCTCAGTTCTTGGGCCCAGTGCCCAGGAAGGACAGAGTGTTCAGCGGGGAGAGGCAGACACAGTGTGGGGGGTATTGTTACTAGAATTGTCTAGCCGTTTGGACAATTAAGAAAATTGTATGTTTATAGAAAGCCAGCCAATTTGAAAGCAGAGCTACATGTTCCTTTCCACACACCTTCTCGGCTGTTCAGAATAGAATTGCTAAGTATGTGCTTTGATTCTTTAATTCTGGTATTCGCTGCTCCCACTCTCCGCTTTGAAAACTTCCTTCCAAGCATCTACTTACAGTAGACAAATGACACAAGTTAAATGATACACATTAAGGGGGGAAAATGAACCCGATGGCTGTTGGTGTTGTCAGCATCTGGGATGTCAAGGGTCCCCGAGGGACTTGCCTTGTCTGTGTAGTAGAGTGTGTCTTTAAGGGAGCTGCAGAAATAACACATGCACAGAACTGTAGAAGGCTTAAAAAAAAAAAACAAAAAACCTCCCAAATCAAGGATGGCTCAGAGTGACCCCATAGGACAGGGTAGAGCCTCCCTGGTGGGTTCCAAAACTGCAAGCTTACAGGAGTAGAAAGCCCCATCTCTCTCCCATGGAGCAGGCTGGGGGTTTCAAACTGCTGACCTTGTGGTTAGTAGCATAACCACTATGTGCGTACCACATAGCGCGTAACCACTATGCCACAAGGGCTCCTTCCAAAGTCACATGCTCTTCTGTGTGGTCTGCCGTCCAGCTCCCTGCTCTGCAGGCTCGGCCTTCCTTACTCTGCTTCACAGGCACAATGGAGAAAGGAAGTCCTCATCACGTGTGGCAGGGTGTTTCAGAAAGGGAGTCTCGTCGTTCACAGGTAAAAAAGGTCATGGGGGAAAAACGTCTATCTCCTGTGTGACAGGGCATGGGCCGGCACAGATGTCTACCTCCTGTGCGATAGAAAGAAGGGGAAAAGGGGTTGGGAGACTCCCTCTCTCACATCACGTCATCTCCTTTTCCCGTCCTGTCCCAGGCATGTACATTTGCAACTGCAGTCCGGCCCACAAGGAACAATGCGCGGGAGCAGCCAGGGCAAGGAGAAACGGGGAAGGACGAGCTCCCCTAAGCGTGTGGGGACCTGGAGCCTCCTCAGTGAACCTGCCCAAGGGGGCCAGAGACGCCACCTGAGAGGCCAAGAGAAAAAGAGCCCTTTATGCAAGCTGAAAGAAAACCGAATCGAAACCCCCCACATTTCAAGATGCTCAGTCAATCCGTTATTATGAATCAATCTCTCCAGCTAGAGATGCTGGGAACACCAGGGCAGGCAGATTATGCTTCAGGTCTTCACCCTTGACCAAGCCTCAGGCAACCAGGCTGAGTAGGTGAGCTTCGATTTTTGAGAGGCTGCGGAACCTTCTCAAGGGTCCTCAGAAGCAAAATGGACGTAATATTTCGCTGCCCTGCTTGCTGTGAGGCACCAGAGAGAGCTGGTCTGGGGTAATACAATGTCAGGGGGAAGTGCTATCCCGCAATAAGTGGCCATCTTTGACCTCCTCTGGCTTTTCTGTTCTCACGTCGCATGGTCAGACATACCTCCATTCTCCATCCTTTTACCGATTCTGACCCGACGCTTCCTCCCCTGGCACGCGATTTCCACGCCGGGTTCAAGAATCCATTACCATGGTGATACAAATGTCACAGATCAGACACACAACTATGGGGGTTTATTAGTAAGTTATTAAGCTGCCCATGTCAGGATCAGTAAGCAGTATGGTGAGTGATTGGTCCATAGCTGCGTCTCCTCTCAGCCAGCAACCAAGACTCTGTCTGGTCCTCGGCCTCAGGGTCCTGTGCTCCCAGAGTGCCTGTCACTTGTCTCAGGTCACACTGGCCTCTGAGCATCCTACCACCTTCTCTGGTGCCTCTAGTCTTGACATCCACCCAGTCAGAGAGATTTGGAACATGCACTTCCAATGGTCTTGGCATTTCTTCTGAGATGGCTACCGTACACAGAGGAATCACACTGATGGAGGCGTGGGTTTTGATTTTTAGCCGGACACGTCCCCAGAGAAAATGAAAAATGGTGTCCTATATCTCTCTGTGTCTTAAAGATACATCCTGCCCTAATCCTGCAGTGGAGAACTCTCTCCAAAATGGGATGATAGCTGCAGGCATAGAGTCCACAATTATAAAACATTGGACAGTGTACGATATGACAAAATAATAGTATATAAATTATCAAGAGTTCATGAGGGAGAGGAATGGGGAGGGGGGAAATGAGGAGCTAATAGCAAGGGCTTAAGTAGAAAGCAAATGTTTTGAGAATGATGACAGCAACACATGCAGGACTGTGCTTGATACAATGGATGTATGTACAGCTGGTGATAGAACCCCCCCCATTAAATTATTTAAAAACAAAATAAAACAACCACCCCAAAGCATCAATATGGAATTAGGGCTACAAGGGCCATTATTAATGGACTATATCTCACATACAGATACAAGGTATTAGTATTAATAATGGGAAAACCAAAATTAATGCGATGGCTTGCGTCCATCTAACTTCTTTGTTCTCTGTGTAGGTGGTTGCCTCTTTCAGAAGGGTCAGAAGTCTGGCCAATAATTGATGTCATAAGAAAGTAGCTCATTGTCAGTATTGTTTTCAACTGGCTGGTCATAAAGCAAAAGTTTAAAGGTGACACAATTGCATTATATAAGAGGGCTTCAAACCACGTGTAGAAAAATTCCATTTTTCCCCCCAAGAACTTCTTAAAGTCTCCTCATCTAGAGAAAGTCTATTTGAAACCACTATAAAAATGTAAGATCTTAAAACTATTTTGGATTGAGGGAGAAGGACAATTGAAATTGAGCTGAGGTCTTTCTGACAACGAATTGAGGCGAATTTTTTTTAGAATTACAAGGCAACCATGTAATTCTAATCATGATCTTTCTCTAGCACAAAATATGGCACACCGCATGAGAAATATGCTAGTTTAAAAATCTTTTATGTTGTATAATGATACTTGCATGTCTCCACGCCGTTCATTTACTTATTTTGATATTTGCTTTGCAACATGAACATTCCTCTCCATATTTTCTTTCTGTGTATATATTTTTTGTCTCTTCTCACTTCTTTTCGTCATTCACTCTCTCTTTTCTCAACTCTTTATCTTTCAAAGACCATGAAATACTTGACAATCATTGCATTAAGTCAAGTAGACAGTGTATCAGATATACAAGGGTTGGACCCTTGGCTCTTAAATCCTAATTTTAAGAAAATATTAGGGAACATATGGCATTCAAAAATATCCTTTTATCCCGCTGCCCTCAATTCAAAACAACACAAAACAAAATAAATCTCTATTTAGCATAAATAGTATAATTGCATCGCGAATGGAAAATCCAAAAGGCTATATAAACTCTTGTTCCTACATTAGGTCAACTTAAAGATAAATGACCATTTTACTGTCAAATTTAACAATAATCAAACACATTTTGGGGGAAAAAATTCCTAATCTCCAACAAGATGAACCTGATTATGTGATCGCTCACTCGCTGCCATGAAGTCAATGCTGACACAATGCAAGCCCCTGTGGGTTTCCAAAACTTGTAACTATTTCCAGAAGTAGGAAGCCCGATCGTTTCCCCTCAGAGCTGCTGGTGGATTTAAACTGCCCCCCACACGGATCACAGCCCAATGAGTAACCATGGTGCCACCAGGGCCTGATTAGGGCACATTATGCAGAGGGAGAGTCTCATGCAGGCGTGTTTGAAGAAAAGAGCAAACAATAATGTCAAGCAAAAAAATGAGGCAATCAGAGTCAGCCATTCAACAGACTCCCAGTTGTATAAGAAAGGACATGAGAGTTGTTTAATGCCATAGAAATATGTCTGCCATTATCTGGCAAACAAGATATGCTGGCATTGTAAATTGATTCAATGACCTTTGGGGAGAATCACAATGCTTTGCACAGCCCTAATGGAATATTTTTCATTTTGCCTTGTTCGTCTGGCAAATCTATAAAAGCATATGTAACCTACATCTTTACCAGAACGGTATTGTGACTTGCTGAGTTCTCCCGTTAATTAGAGTGATTTGCTCCACGTGCTCAAATCGTTAGAGTATGAATAAGAGAAATGTTGTCAAGAGATGATTTATGGTAGCAGCACGGAATGGTCAGAAGTAGATGGCAAAGACCTTTTGCAGGTCTTAAGTTATATGGCCACATTTTCAGAAAACTTGATATGAACAATGCAAATTCGTTTTCTTAAGATTAAGAAACCAAAGTTGCTATTTTGTTGTTTCCACATCTCTAGTTTTTGAAATTACATATGCGGTCATCCCCTACAAAATACACAACCCGCCTATAAATTAGAGTCTTTTACTACTTGGGACCCAGCAATATCATCCAAAGATTTCCCACGGTCTCATCATATCCTTGGATTCAATTTAAAAAACAGAATCCCATCAGGCTTACCAACAAGGCAGCAGCTGTTGCTGTTGGCTGATATTTTTCTATTTTGCTCCTGTACCAATTTATTTTAACCTTTCATAAAGTACAGTATCAAGTCGGTGGCAATTTGAAAGTTTTTTCTGTAATGTCTATTGAGTCTCCCATGAATAAAGATACATATGAAGGCATGTTACTAGAAAGTATTGGTTCGCCTTGATTTAAAATAAAACCTGATTCCTTTATTTCTCGTGATTTGTTTTTGAACTGAAAAATAGAATGGATCTGATGTTGTAGATATTAATTAACAGAAATATTAAGCTCAAAAAGAGTACCTTTATTTTTATTTTTTAAAAGAGTGCCTTTGAAGATATGTATTTGTCTTTTAAATATGCAGGCCTATGTTTCAGTCTGGCTTGACATTAGCACATTATTTTTGATTGACTAAATAAACAGATCAGCTGTTAAAATTCTAGCCTTATTTTTCTAGTGCAGGTTGTGTGTATTCTCTATGCTCGGAATTGAATCATACTTTGTGTTTACTAATAGTGGTTGTTGCTGTGTGTCTTTGAATCAGTTCTGACTCAGAGACCCTGTAGGCAGGGAAGAACTGCCCCAGGGGCTTCTTGGCCTGAGATCTCCATGGAAGCTCATCTCCAGGCCTTTTCTCCCACAGAGCCCCTTGCCTTTTAGACATCCTTGCTTAAGTATGCTGTAGCAATATTGTCCCACGCAGAACCCATCATCATCTATAATGATTCTAAACCCTGACCCCCGCAGCCTTCCTTTTCTGGATGACTTAGCTTGTTGCTCAAGCCAGAGGTGAGGCTATCTTCCCAAATGGCTGTCTCTCCTATACTGCTCACATCTGGCCAGTCTCCATCGATCTCATCTCCTCAACCCCTCTGGTCTCAGGGCTCATCTCTTTGTCTAAAGCCCCTCCTACGGCTCATGACTTGGACAGCGCATAGCATTTGTCAGAGTAAGCCATCTTCTTATTGCTTCATTTGTAGCCTTATCTCCCTAACCTTAACAAAGCTAAAGAAATAATTTTTCTGATGTGAAAATCCAATCACTCCTCCAGCTCCAAATTCTTCCTGGCTTCCAATGACCTTCAGAGACATCTGGAGTGTTTGGTTTGATGAAATCTTTCAGGATCTGGCCTTTACTCTGTTCGTTCTTGTCCTTCCTGTCCTTCCCACACACACCCTGGGATGTCAAGCCACTTCTATTTTCCTCATAGACTCTATGAGCTGCTCACTGCTGGGCTTTGGGACATGCTCTCATCCTGCTTTATTCATGTGACTGCCCATTTACTAGGCATGATCTTTGTAAAGTTGGTCTTTCCTTTTCCTGGGACACATGTTTCTTTTCTTTTTTTTGCTTGTCATAATCAAGTGATCGATCTTTATATATATATTTGACCTTTGTGCCTTTATTATTTTTTTGAATCATTTTATTGGGGGGCTCAAACATCGCTTCTCACAATACATAAATACATACATTGTGCCAAGCACTTTCACATGCCTGCCGCTGTCATCATTCTCCAAACATCTGTTTTTCCACTTGAGTGTTTGATATCAGCCCCTCATCCCCTCCCCTTTATCCTTGCTCCCCTCTCCCCCACCAAACCTCAATACTCCATAAATTATCACTGCTTTGTCATAGCCTACACTGCCCAATGACTCCCTTAGCCCACTTCTCCAACGTCTGTCCTTCCGATAGATTATGTGTACATCCTCATAGTTGTCTTCCCCTCTCTACCCCACCCCTCCTCCACCCATCCAGTAGCTCCACTCTTACTACTGGCCCCAAGGGGTCCATCTGTCTTGGGTTCCCCATATTTCCAGTTCCCTTCTCTACCAGAGTACCTCCTCCAGTCCAGCCAGATTTGTAAGGGAGAATTGGGACCATGATAGTTGAGGTAAGTGTAATCAGCAAGGTAGGTATAGAAGAGAAGCCTCCTGTAACAGAACAATTGGGTAGAGATTTAGGGAAAGGGGAGGAGTTGGGAGCAAGTCCAGGGAGGTACGTGTTGGGTACAGCACAGTAAGGGGGAAGGACACATATTTTTAATGTCGTTACACTTTACTCTCATTATAGCTGGAAGAATCTTTTCTCTTTATTACCTCTATCTCTCCACTAGATCTTCTTAGGGGAAAGTTTATGTTTTCATCTATGAATTGGCACCACATACCAGTGTTGAACACACAGAAGGAACTCAATAGCTATTAGTTAAGTAAATGGATCCGTGAGTGGAATTACCAAAATAACCCAGAGTTTTGACCCTACGTGGTGATGCCAGGTTGTATACCTGCATGGTTTTTCTCTGTCTTAGTCATTTATTTTGATTTTGCATAGACACAGCATTAATTAAATTCTGTGTGCATGACAAGCCTTATAGGGCACAATTATATTTTCACAATGAAGATAAAAATATTTGCATGCAAATGAGATAGTATCTGGCCTCAGAGAAGCACTCTCCCTTCTCAACACTCTGAACAAATCCCATTAGTTGGGAAATAAATGAAAATGAATCTATGGCAGTAATGGGTTTTCAGGCCAATTTTCCAAGCAAGCGTTCATTTTCAGCTGAAGGTAAATATGCTTCCCAAACTTATGAAATCGGCTATTGCTTATGTGTACACATGCATTGAGGATGAATTCATATCTTTTTCAGACTCTGTGCATTGAGTGTGAGCCAGACAAGTGTGGGTCCCACAAACTCCACTTGTTCTGATTAAACATGTAAATCCTCAAGCTTGTAAATTACCCAGGTGACTTTGCACCTCATCATGAATGCATTTGCTTTAAACTCTGAACAGATAAATGTTTCCTAACTTTAGCTGTCAAGGTGTAACTAAGTAGAACCAAAAATTAAAAAAAAAGCCCCTATTCTTTTGATGGTTTTAATTTTATTTTTCTGCTCATCCTCATTCATTTCTTTTATAGCTATTAAGTATCTTAAGTGACAGGTGGCGCATGCCACATGCCAGGGACTAGGTGAAGCACAATCATTTATAATCAAACTGATCCTCAATAAGATAGATACTATTGTCACTATCCCCATGCAACAGAGAAGGAATTTTTCCCAGTGCATATAGCCCATAATTGGTAATGCTAGGGCCCGAACAAAAATTTTAGTTAAAAACCTTGCTTGCAACCCTTTCTGGTCTACCGTATCCCAAACATGGTTGAAGTTGGCTTGATGAAAATTATTCTTGTCTCATTTAAACTACCTCACACTTTGCTCAAAGGTGACATCTGTTTTACTGTTTACATAATGCTTCTTCCATGTACTTCTCAGTCCAATGCCTAGCCCAACACACTACCAAGTTTCCTTCTTAAAAACCAGATAGTAAAAATCCACAACTTGTGGCCCATCCAGTCTTTCTTGTAGCTACTGAACACTGTTGCTATAATATGGGTGCAGCCATAGGTATTATGTAAATGAATGGGTATGGTTGGGTGCCTGTCAAATTTCAATTACAAAGCCAGGTTGGTAATGAACAGGTATAATTACTGTTTTTTGTAATTGACCATAGTTTTTGACCTCTGCTTTAAAGTGACCAGATAGATTACTTGCATTATGTTTTCAATTCAGATATTTTAGAAACACCTAGATGTTTAGCAGGATGTAGACCTAAGAAGACTGCTTGGGTTTTAGTTCTAGCTAGATTATTTTTCTGTGGCATACCACCATTATTTCTCAGCGTTCAAAAGCAAGTGATCCATTTAGCTGCGAAAAAACAGGCTGTCTTGCAATTTGCGGCATCAAACTGTGAAGATTTAGAAAAGCTGTTGACAGCTGTTGGAATGAGAGATCATACACTTTGGAACTGCAGTCTTGGGAGGATGTGGAGTCAGACTTAAATAGAGTTAACATAAACAAAGGGCACTGCAAGTCTTTGCCATGAAACCACGAGGCGCACTTGGGCACATTCAGCAATTTCGTTGTTGAACTTGAAAAATTACCTTCCACACTGAGACCTTAATTTCTTGATTCTGTTTTATTTTGAAGATGGAAAATGCAATTCCTTACTTAGGGTTTTCAGTATTATTAAAAAAATGACTTGCATGGACAAAATGCCATATGCATTTGACACCTTATTGAAAGGAAATATCTTGTCTTCTTATTTTTGCGTGCATGCCTGTGTGAGACGCAGAAGCAAGGATGAAGAGAAGCAAGTAGACCTTCCTCTTTACCCACTGGAGAAGACAATGTCATTGTACTGTCACCAGAGGCCTGAACACTCCTTCTCGCTTGATTTCTGCCTTGGGACTGAAGAAGAAATTCTTAAACCTTTACATCTCAACTCTAAATTCCAGAAGGTTGAGCTAGAGAGAGAGAGAGAGAGAGAGAGAGAGAGAGAGAGAGAGAGAGAGAGAGAGAACTAATTGAAAATTAAACAATTACATTAACTGGTGGTTACAGGATATGTGTTCTGGAACTGAACTCACTGCCACTGACTTGACAGCGACCACAGAGGACAGGGTAGAACTTCCTCTGTGGAGGTTTCCTGAGACTAACTCTTCATGGTGGTAAAAGATGTCTCCTCCACCCCCACCACTCCCACCCCTATCCCCAAGAAATACTGTGGGGAATATAATAGGTATTAAATTTGTTATTTCCTATTAGCCACATCTACTCCTTTCTAATCTCATTGTTTCTTGTGCTGTTTTCTGGTTGAGTTCAGTCAATGAGGGGGATAGGAAAACTCAGAAAGAGAGGGACAATCCTTGTTTTATCATCCTTATCTGTACTGCACTTCACTTATCTGGATATCAGCTGAAGGTTTGTGGCAAGCCAGAGAGGAACCAGTGTCCCAGCACTGTTTTCCCCATCAACCCTTGCTCACTTTGTGTCTCTGTGTCACAAACTGGGGATTCTCACAATGTTTCAGACTTTTTCATAATGCTACTGCACACTTAGCTAGCTACAATATAGTATAATCCTAACATTTATATGCACCGGGAGACCAGAAATTTGTGGGACTTGCATTACTGTGTTGGTCTGAAATTCAACCCACAGCATCTCCTAGGGGGTCTTGTGGCTTAATGGTTTAGAGTTGTGCTTAACTTAAAGTGAGCAGACATATCTTTAACAATTTAACAATGTTCCGTGGCATTTTAAAAATTATATAAACATATTACAATGCTATTTTTGCATTCTATGAAAATTTTCGTTGCTCCATAGAGACCAAATTTTTAATTAAGAAGCCCCCCTCCCCCCGTCAATGGTGTCCCGCTTACAATCTTGTCACTTTAAGCCTTAACTGCAAAGTTATTGGTTTGTAGCCCCCAGTCTCTCAGTGGAAGAAAGAGCTAACTTTATCCTCCTGTAAAGAGTTACAAGTCTTAGACACGTGATGGCAGTTTGTTTTCTTTGGTAATTTCCAAGGTATGCCACCAACAATTAAGTAGCTACCAACTTAATTGTATTCACATATTCTGTTGTGACACATTTTCATAGCATTTTAAATATTTTTAAAATTTCCCCTATGACTTTCTTTTTGACCTATGGACTATTTAAAGTTGCTGTTTAACACATGTTTTAAGATTATTTTTCCCCAAGTAGTTTTGTGTAATTAATTTAGTTTAATTATTTTAAATTGATTAAGGTTGTAATATGGTCTACAATGTGGTCTTTGGTGGTGAATATTTCACGTGTGCTTGAAAATAACACATACTTTCTGTTTTTGACCCAAGGGCTATTTAGCTATCGATTAAGGGAAGTAGGTTGATAACACTGGTCAGGTTTTCTTTAGAGTTTTCTGCTTGTTCTTGGTCAGGTTTTCTTTAGAGTTTTCTGCTTGCTCCATCATTACTTGAGACTAATGTAGACATTCCCAAAGATAGTTGTGTATTTATCTATTCAAATCAAAACCTCTGCCATCGAATCAACTCACCCTCAGAGCCACCACATAACACTGACTACCAGCAGTCAATGCAGACTCATTGTGACCCTGTGAGACAGGCAGAACTGCCCCTCAGAGCTTCTGCACCTGTTTACCAGAGGAATGGGCAATGATTTCGAACTGCTGACTTTTGGGGTTGCAGCTCAACTTGCAACCACTGAGCAACCAGGTCCCCTTAAACAACCCTACAGGAAAAGTCCAACAGCCTCTGTGTGTTTCTGCGGCTGTAAATGTTTACAGGGGCAAAAGCTCCATCTCTCTCCCATGGTGTAGCTGGTGGTTTCGAACTGCTGATCTTGTGGTTAGCAGCCTAAAACATGGCTCACTCCACCCCCGGCACTCCTTCATATTTCTCTATTAAAGCAAAAACAAAACCAAACCTCTCTGCCATTGAGTTTGATTCGGACTCACAGTGACCATATAGGTCAGAGTAAAACTGCGCTGTGGGTTCCAAGGCTAAATCGTTACTGGAGTGGAAAACGTCCTCTTTCTTCCTCACAGTGCCTGCTGGTTGCCGCCTGCTGGCCTTGTGACTAGCAGTGCCGTGCAAAAGCCACTCTGGGAACAGGGCGCCTTTCTGTACCTATATCCTTTGTAATTCTATCACTATTTATTCACATATTTTGCCACTCTATTGTTAAGTAAATACATATTTAAAATAGTTATGACTTTTTTACCTTTGAACATTATGTAATTCCCCCTTCATTCCTTATAAATGTTCTTGTTCCAATATCTCTTTTGTTTGCTAGTAATACAACCAAATCAGCCCCCTCCCACTCTTAAAGTGCTACAGGGTACATTTTTCTATCATTTTACTTTAACTCACACATGTCATTATATTTAAAAGAAAGGTCTTATAGACAATATATAGTAGGTTATCTTAAAAACTGGAGTAGGCAATCTCCGTCTCTTACTTGGCATGTTTATACCACTTACGTATAGTATAACTGCTTGCTAAATGTGAGGACCTGAAGCACTTGCTGGTACAAATGAAAGATTTCGTCCTTCAGTTTGGATCACAACTCAATATATAGAAAATCAAACTCCTTAGAACTGGACCAATAGGTAACATCATGGCAAACAGAGAGAAGACTGAAGTAGAAGACCATCACATCATCGTGCTTGGCTCCACAGTCAATGCTCATGAAAGCAGCTGTGAAGAGATCAAATGATGCATTGCACACTGGGTAACTTTGCTACACCAGATCTCTTTAAAGTGCCGAACGGCAAGGCTGTTACTTGCAGGACTCAGGTATTCCCGACTCAAGGCATGGCGGCTTCAATGGCCTCACATGCATATGAAAGTTGGACACTGAATAGAAAAGACCAAAGAAGAATTGGCACATGTGAACGATGGTGCTAGCAAAGAAAGTTGAAAGTACCAGGGATCGCCAAAAGAACGAACGAGTATGTCTTGGAGGAAGCACCACCAGAACTCCCCTTCAAGGCAAGGTTGGTGAGCATGTGTCTCAAGGACCTCGAACATGGGATCAGGAGAGACCACGCCTTGGAGAAGGGCAGGATGTTCGGTAAAGTAGAGGGATGGCCAAAAAGAGAAAGACCCTTGGCAAGATGGACTGACATGGTGGCTTCAACAAAGGGCTGAAACAGAGCAATTGTGAGGATGGTCTAGGCAGTGTTTAGCTCTGTTGTTTGTAAAGCCACGATGAGTCTGAACTGACTCAACAGCAGTTATGCAACAACAACAGTAGCATATCAACACAGTAATTTCTACTACCGTTTCTCTCTTTGAAAAACTTTCCTTTTTGCCAGTTGAAAAATGAATTTTAAAGATGATTATTGTTTATAGTTTAGATAGATTGTAGTTATCTTAAATAGAGTGGTTGGCAGGACACTTGTTCTCTCAAATTGCCAGAAACAATGGCCATGTTTTCTATTTCATGTTGTATTGCCAAATGTTGTTATAGGTTTTTCATATATGTATTTTTTATCCAATTGTAAAATGTAGATTCTACATTTGTAGAGCAATTAGCTCAACTGAATGATTTAATGAGTACAAGATTCTATTTCTGAAAAGAGGAAATGAACTCACAGGATTACTTAATTTATTCAGGGTAGAATCAGAACTATTCTAATATGGTGTGTTCAGGATGGTCAATGAGTATGTTAGGCAGGGTTCTTTAGAGAAACAAAACCAGGACATTTATGGTTATATACCTCTATCTATATAGATAGGTAGATAGATAGATTTATATAGCATGGAGGAATATAGCAGCTTATTAGTCTGCACAGCAGTACAAAGGGCTCAGGTCAACTCACTTTCGTGGAACAATCAATATACTGGAAGTCCTTCAACTCACCAGAGGGCTGCTGGGTTCAAGGTCAAGGAAGTAGAAAGCTGAGTCTTCCCTTCCGTGATGAAGGCAGAGTCTACCCACAGGCAGCAAACAGCAGGGCAGGTCACCAGCAGTAAGCAGCTCAGGAGCTTAACCAAGCAGGTCCGAATGAGATCTCAAACTCAAGCAACACAAGATACCAGCCTAAGACTCAAGCAATGTACCCCCCTGCAGCATGGTGAAGCAGTTCTTGAAGGACTCTCAAGTTGTAGCAACACAATCCACAGTTTTGTGTATCTTACAAGTGGAGGCAGAGAACTAGCAAAAGTAACTGGACGCTGGTCTGATCACCAGAGAGCGAGAGTGAGGGGGTGGGCCTTTCTGAGCCATTTGCCAGTTTGCCCTTAAATCAAACTGTGACCTGATTAATACCACATGTCTTTATTGGCCAGGTTGACACAGTAAAGCAACCTATCACAATGAGGGATTGCATCGATGGCTAGATCTGGAGATGTCAAGCTGAGGGTGCTAGACTGGAGTTTCTTGACATTGGTATTTTATACTTGCAGTGTTGCTTTTTTCTACAGCCAGTAGGCCATTTTTGTTTAGATACTTTGGAGATGCTTGGCCACAAAAGAAGTATTGTCCTTTCTGTTTTATCAGTTTCTCTCAAAAAAGAGTTCCTTGGTTCAACAATCTTGATAAATATATCCAAGACACCAAAGACTTAGAGAAAAATGTACTCAGATATACAGAAACTAGCTTTGATTCTTAAACACCAACCAGGGGAAGGTATTGGCTTTGCTTAGGTAGAAAAAAGGTTTAATTTTGCTGAAGGATTTATTCAAATTAAAATATGCAACTGTTAAGTCTTTTCATTTTTTCACAAACTAGATTTTCACCATCACTGATAATACGGATGCTAAAACCTATTTGTCCTAGTCTGGGGAGGCATGAGAAACAAATTCATAAACACTCATGTGTGTATAAGAAGGAGGTTTATATACAAGAGCAAATGAACATTGAGAAAATATCCCAACCCAGTTTAGTCCAAGGTCATAAGTCTGATATTACCTCATATGTCCAATACCAATCTATAAGTCTTCTTCAGACTCATGAAGCACATGCAATGACACCAGAAAAATTACAGGCCATTGGGTGCAGAGTCTTCTGTATCCAGTGGTGGTAGAAGCATCTCAGTGCTGGCAGGGGTCACCCCATGGACCATTCAGTTCAGGGCTCAGGGTTTATCAGAATGCTGCCATCGCTTATCAGCTGCAATGAGAGAGATAGCATCTCCTGTCTCCAAGAAGAATTACCTTTCCCAGAATTCTCAGGGCCATGTCCACACAGAGTTCTCATTGGCTAGGGCCATGTCCACACAGAGTTCTCATTGGCTATCTCTAGATTGACAGACTAGACTCCACCCCTACATTCTTAATCCTCAAATTGACACCAGATTAAGTGACTGCCACACTATTTTTAATGAAATGATATATATATATATATATATATATATATATATATATATATATACCCTTTTCTTAAAATTTTAAAGTAGTTCCAAAGGAAAAATCGTTTTATTAAACAGATAGAAATTAAAGGACAATGTAATTTTTATCACAAAAGAGAGGAAAGACATAGTACTTTGAGAGAAGCAGTACCGGTACACCTTTTGCTTAGCAATAATTTATCAGATACTGTGACATCCAAAAGATAGTTGTATCAATAGCATAGCATAGTATTGATATATTTATTATACTCAAGCAATTAAAAATTGGTAGTTAAAACATTTATTTTCAACATTGACTAGCTTTTACATGTTTCCCAAATGTCTAGTTAGTGAATGATTCCTAGGTATTTGCATGGATCTTGACCCAAGCACTGCTACTGAGATTGGACTCAGCTTACTGGTATTATTGATAAGTGCTGTAGAGATGATTCTGATTCATAGCGACCCTCTGTACCACAGCTTGAAACCCTCCATGGTCCTGCACCATCCTCCAAACTCTATTGTGGTTGAGTTCATTGCTGCAGCCCCTGTGGCAATTCATCTTGCTGAGGGCCGTGCTTTTTTTCCAGGGCTGTCAACTTTGCTAAGCATGATACCCTGTTGCAGGGACTGGTGATATGTATACATATGGCATTAGATATCCACCTGCTCTTCTATTTCTATAAATAATGTCTAAACTTCCTATTTGGACACATTCTAATAATTCCAAACCTCTAAGTTCATTCATATTTACCCTCTCCCTAGTGGGACACATTGCATAGTTCTTCCTAATTATTGCAGCCATCACTGGACCATGAATTTTAGTTAATGTCCCTTGTTCTCAGTCCAGACCTGATATGGCTCCATGTGCTCTACGCTCTTATGTTAAAAAAAAGACATTTCCATGCCCTCAACACATGCTTTATATGCACAGATGTAAGGAAAAAGGTTATATATACACACACACACCCTTGCATTTAAAAGAGCTTATTATGTCGAATTAGAGAGCAGTGAACAGTACTCAATTCCTTCAAAACCAGGGTGGTTTTTGTGTTTTATTTCTTTGTTTAAGCTTAGGGTATGGTAGAACATTCCTAAAACCCTAATAGACTGTCAAATAGTTTCTTCCTTTTGGAAAGGGTATGACCCTGACACATACCTTTTCTGAATTTCTGTCAAAATTATTTTTGTCAACTGTGTCTCTGTCAGACAGATGTCTTAAGGAATGCTTTTTGCTCGTAACTAATGCCAGTCATCCTACCGCTTGTCACATCAGAATCTTTGAGGCTGAAACCTCTCCCAGGCTAGGCTGTTGACCTTCCTGGGGCACTGACCATCTTCGTGGGGCTTATCTGAGCTTTGCTTTGATCAGTGTCTTTGTACAGTGGATGTCGGTGATGAGGTAGTCTTTTTCTCCCCCAGGAACTCCTAACAGAAGCCCGAAGAATTATCTCCACCCGATGGGAGTAATTGGGAGCTCTCGGGAAAGCTACAGGATCACTATGCAATTGCCTCAATAGCATTACATTTTGGTCTTTGTTTTAGTGGGGTCTGGGTGAGACATAGCTTCTCCATTCTGGCCACACACTGACTGGTTCCTGGGGCTGAGCGTCTCTGCTGCTACTGTTGTTCCACTTTCAGATGGTCCTGTCTTTTTCCCTCTGTTCTGCCTTCCATTTGTCTTTCCTTCTCATGATCCTCTTGAAGTCTGAATACTTACAAGTGTCTGATGATTTTTTTTCAAACCACCTCTTATAAAGCTCTCATCTCAGTGGGGATGGACGTGTGATCTGAATAACAATAAACAATCTGTAATGATTGAGCTGCAAGGGTTTGCCATGAACTGTGGCGTCCATTCCATAGTCACTGGCTTTGCTATGGAGTTTCCTCACTCGGAATCTGTAGCGCAGCCTCAGGATTTTGCACCTGGACCCGGTCAGTTCCACATTGCCTATCTTTTCCTTGCTATTGCCTCTTCTTCTCTGACCAACTGTGAGGCAAATGGAGTTTGCAGGTGGCATCTAACACAACCCAAGGCAGTGAAACAAAGAAAGACATAAGAGAAGACCAGTTTACTAAGGAATCCAAACCCTTAAAGCTCATTGCCATTGAGTGAATGCTCAAAGGACAGGTAGAACTGCCCCTGTGGGTTTACAAGACGGGAGCTATTTTGGAGTAGAAACCCACACCTTTCTCCTGTGGTCTCAAACTGCTGGCCTCGCAGGTAGGGCTCCACCACATCTGGGCTCCTTCCTAAAGAACCGTGCTAAATTATACTGATAAAGGAATATAACTTGAGACACCTATGTAATTAAAAATTTCTAGAAGCCACCTCAGTGAATAGGAATCGGTTACATTTATCTTTAAATATTTTAATTTAACCTTACCAAGTCCGAAATATTATCATTTCAACCTATAACTTTCACTTTGGGGGCGTGACTTCTTTACAACGTATATAAGTCACATTTCAAGTCCATTGGACTTGACGTGAGGCCATGGGAAGTCAGCCGAAGCCTCCTCTAACACTGGGGCTTAGCAGAGCATGGAAGCTCATTCGGGGAGCTCTTCGAATTCAACTTGTTAGTCATCCATCAACTCTCCTTCCGTTCGGTGGCTTAACTTCATCAGTCATTTGATTTGCTTTCTCTCTGTGTCTGGGCACGTGGCACCCACTTCCCTGTACTCATGAGCTCACAGCACTGCCACCTGCATTAACCATCCAGGTTTCTGTTGAAAAAATCCGATTTCCTTATTTCCAAACATATCAGGTGGTTTGTGGATGAGGCAAGGCACTACAATTGGTATAATCTGGAAGAAGAGATGAAGCTCTGTGATTGGCAATACCCAATACGCCCACATAAATCAAGTGGAGGAGGAGGAACTCTCCCTAAGAAGAGTGGTGGCTGTACACAAAAAAAGGAGGAAAGAAGTCAAAACATACTGACCCTAGCTAAAGAAGAATAACAATGACTGCTTTAGATAGGAACTATGGACATTTGTTTTGGGATGAACCAGACCCTTAAGTATAGAGAGTACTTCCTATGACATACTCAGTGAGCAGGACTGGCACGTCATGAGCAGGAAAGTGGTAGATTCACTTAACAGCTAACTATTTAACCAACCCAGCATTCACACTTATGTTTATTCCTTTGTTAAACAATAATCAGAAATCGTAATACATTGATTGGGTAGTTTAATATTAAATCAGGACAGGCTTTCTTCACCAGAAAGAAATGTGTGGAATGTCTGAATTTAAGCAAAATGTTATGGATCAGTAGCATCTTGGAAAAAAAGTGTCATGGCGATTATTTTTAAAAAAATACAGATAACAGATTTCTATGAAACTGTGATGAGCAGGAGACTCTACTGGTTCTAGAACTTGGCCAATTACTGTCATTTTGCAAACTCTTCCATGGAGAGATTGACTGATACCTAAATGAAACCTTGAATTCTTTTCAAATCAAAACCCAGAGCAAAAGCTGCCCTGGCAGGTCTGGCAGGTGATCATGCCGAGATTAAGGATGGTGACGCTTCATAATAATCTCCTGGGACCCATCAGTTTCTTTCACCACCATGACTATATGATGCTGAAGTTCCTCTTCAATGCTCAGACTACAGGAATGAGCTTTCTCTAGGGTAAATGTTGTCTTATCTAATACAATCTGAGTGAAGATGCTCCAGAGTGTAGTACAAACTTGTACTGACTGCAACAGATGCCTTAGAAGTGAGGGAGTCAAAACTGCCTGTTATATTTTTAATCCTTAATTCTTCCTCTTTCTTCCAAGAAGCTGTGTTATGTTAAAAGCAGTGACTGTTCACCATAGCATCTGGTTCCTCATCGACCATCAGTTTTCCAAGTTCGGTGTGTATCATAAGTACTAGGTGCTGGTCCCAATCACGAACCTTGTTCCACCACTGGAATCTGATTGTGCCTGCGCTGGGAATGAGGTCGATGGAGTTGCTGTTCACCTGCTTGTGATTCTAACATGGCTCAGACTTTAAGGAAACCGACTCTAGCTCACAGATTCTATGACTTTCTCTAATGTTCCATTGGGGTCATATTTAAATGTAACTAGGACTTCCAAGAAATTCATTCCAGTTTAGCCCCTGCTAAGAATTTGCATTTCCAGCTCAGGCATACTGAAACAGACTCTCATTTTTTTTCTATCCTATATTCATTCTATGGATCCCACAGATCTGAGGATCTTTAAGAATTACGTAGGGATCTTGCTAACATGTAGATTCTGGCTCAGTATTTCTCTCTTTCTCTCTCTCTTTTTATTGGGCATGCCACAGATAGCAAAACAATCCATTGTTCAAATATATCCAGCATGATTGTACAGTGGTTGACACCAACATTTTCAAAACATTTTCTTGTACTCTTTGATATCAGCTACCCTTTATCCCCACCCTACCCCATCCTTCCCTAAAAGAACCCTTGTTATTATATGAAATATTATTTTTGTTGTTATTCCCACACACACCTGGTTTTTATAATTTTTCAGAATATCTCTGTGCCTCTTGTGGATGATCTCCTCCCCTGACAGCCACTCATTGAATTTGTCTCCACATTTTTGTTTTAATCCAAATGGTAGATGAATGGGATTATGCAGTGTGTTGGATACATGTCTAGCTTCTTGTACTTTACATAAAGCTCATAGTGACTCTTTTAACATTTTGTATAAAAAATCAACTTATTTGGGACTCATACAGCCCTTATCACTATCCATACATACATCCCTTGTATGTAAAGCACACTTGTACATTTATTGCCATCATCATTCTCAAAACATTTGTTTTCCACTTAAGCCCTTGGAATCAGCTCCTCATTTTTCCCCTCCCTCCCCATTCCCCCCTCCCTCATGAACCCTTGATAATTTAGAAATTATTATTATTTTGTCATATCGCACACTGTCGGATGTCTCCCTTCACCCACTTCCCCATAGTGACTTTTAAAAAGAGGAGCTCACTGTTTTGTGCAGATTCTGCCACACAGTTGAATGATTACATCAGGGAACTCCAATGGCGCCTCCACCCCTGCTGGGTGATCACCGTCTCCTTTCTTCCTGCTTCCTCTAACTCCTTTCACTCTCCTTCCTCTAGATCATGGCAGTTGCTGCCCCTTGCTTCCTCTCTTCCTTTTTGCCTCCTTCTAGTTCTAAGGGTTTACTTCATTCTCAAGTACACCTACAAGCAGGATAACAAGTATCACCAGTGTGGTCATCTTACAAACATTCCCAGCATCTTGCAAAATCTGAAGAGTCCTAGTTCTTGATTTACAGTTCCTGGATCTGTATGAGACCAGAAACAGGAATGTTTGTGGTTCCTTCTTTTGAGGGTTAAACACAGCAGAGCCAATAGATTCTTCTGAGATGACTGAGTTCCTATGTATTTCCACACACATTTTTTTTTAATCTGAAAAGTAGAATTACATAGAATTTAAATGATAACCAGCTTAATATTGCTAATAGGCAGTACTTTGCTTGTGTGCAGTAAAATAAACATCTACTCTAAAAATCAGGATTCAAAGCGTGACTGCCCATCATATACAAGCTCATCACCAGTGATTGCATTTCTAAAGGTTCATTTATTTAGTGTGACTGAAAGGATCTTTCTAAAATGAATACTGTTGGTATCATGAATTTTGAAGGCAATGGACTGATTAAAATGACCCTTGAGAGAATGGCAAAAAATCCACCTTATTCCTAATCTCTCTATCAAGAAAGATAATTTGTTACAAAGAGATGTATGTCAGAAAGACCCTACAGAAAAAAATGCAGACGTGCTCGTGTCCTCGGTCTCTTCATTGCTACAGGTCTCAAATTTCTTTCTTTCTTCCTTTTTAAAGGTTAGTATCTCCACATTTCAGAAAAATGGTAATAGCATGTTCAGACTTTGTTATTATAGACCCCATTCCAGCTCAAAAGCCAAAGAAAAGTGCACAAGAAACTGCTGAGCCCTGGTAATTTTGTCACACAGATAACATTGACTAACTCTGTCACACATTAGTGTTTTAGATCCAGCTTCTCTTGTGTCAACTATGAAAATGCATTTCTGTCTGCGATGATTACCCAAGATCCTAAAGATATCAGCTGTGTGATCCCATAAATGGCATACTAGGTATACTATGTGCTCTAGTTACATAATCTGTTGTCAATTTGAGACTTATGAGTGAAAGGATGGAAGTTAATCTGTCAGTCAGGTTGCAGCTTGATGACCTCATTCGAAGGTACTAAGGAGATAAATAGCATTGGAGGTGAGACACAGGCGCATTCCCTGAGAGACAATCATGCAGAGCTATGCTGGAGCCCTGGAGCTCGAGTAGCCACGTGGAGAATGGTCAGCACTGAGATGTTTATACCACCACTGGATCCATAAGACTTCCCACCCACTAGCCTGTGATTCCTGCATTCGGCACCATTGCATGTGTTTCATGAGTCTGAAGAACACTTTGGAGACTGGTTTCAAACATATGGGCTAATATAGGACTTATGGAATTGGACTGGGCTGTGCTATTTTCTTAATGTACAGTCACTTTTTATATAAAGCTCTTTTTTCCCCACATATGAGTCTCCCTGGATTTGCTTCTTTAGTCTCTCTGGACTAACACACTATGTATGTCCCATACATAGTATACTATACTAGCGAAGGAAAAATGATACTGTATGATAAATAAAAAAAGCAATTGACTATTTTAAATCTGATAACTGTCCCTAAGTCCCTTGCCTCATCCCCTCCAAAAGCTGGAGAGAATCCCCTTGAAAGTTGGAGAGAATATGTATCCAGGGGAAAAGGAAGAGCAATGTCATCAATGGTTCTTCTGGAAACTAAGGAGGCCCAGTGCCACTTGTGTGTGACTGTGAACTGAAAAACTGTGGTTTGAATTGAGCAGCTGCTTGGTTGGTAAAAAGAGGCCTCTGCCTCTGTAAAGATTTATTTTCCAATGAGGCAGTTCTACAGGATCACTGGGAAGTAGAATCAACTCCAAAGCTTTGGTTTGTTGCTTTTCTGGGATATATATATATGTCAGAACTCCTTCATATATTAATCCATTGATGAACTCATGAAAATTTGATATGTAACTGGATCTTGCAGCTACAAGGATGATAATAATCAATATTTCCCAAATTTTTAAGTGGTTGGGACCACACACATATGTTTTATGAATAGCTAAATTTTAATGATGAACACGCGAACATAATTCATTGCTTTAATGAAGTACACAAATCTATTCATTTACTCATTCATTCAATCATTCATCATAGGGTGGATAGTTCCAAGACCAGCAGTTCAAAGCCACCAACTACTCCAAGGAAGAAAGATGAGGCTCTCTATTACCATAGAGACTCACAGCCTCATAGACCCTCTATGAACGGTACAAAAAGAGTTGGAGTGGATTCAGAGAATTGGGTTTGATTTTTTGTTGTACTTTTCAACCTCCTTTCCTTGGTTGGACAAATCATGTAATGTCTATGAGTCTCAATTTTCTTATTTACAAAAAGAAGATACTATAGAACTTGTGTGATTTCTTGGAATTCACACATTTAGCACATTTAGGTATATTATGGACATTGTTATCCCATGTCACTGTTATCGTTGGGGTTAATATCAGTTAGCTCACTCATATACTGGGTGGTCTCCTAAACATAAGGCATGGGAACAATAAGTCAGTTGTGATTCCTGCTCTTGAGAAGTTTTTCATCTAAGGAAGGAAAGGGCATACCCACAAATCACTGGGCCTCATTGTCATGCATGCAGAAATTAAGGTCCAATAAATAGAGGAGGCAGGATCCTTGAATCTTTCTGGGATTATCAGGAAAGGCTAAGAAAAAGAGATGAACTTTGAGTTGAAATTCGACTTGCAATGGTTGACCTTTTTCCCCCCAAATAAGGAAATAAAATCAAAGCCATGTAAAAGCAATGTAGAATAATTTTTTTTTTATGTAGAATGATCGGCAGTTATATACATCCATAGCATGACAAACACCGGAGAGTTACTTGCAAAATGAAGTATAACATGGCATCGTTTATTATGTACTAATTGTCAATGTCTCCCACTAGAACTTAGGTTCTTGCATAACAAGGATAAAATTTTCTTCCGTATGTCCAGCACCTAGCAGAATTTCTAAACCATATTATAAATATATTTTGATTGAAAAAATGAATCAACTGTGTATCTATTTATTACCCAATTAGTTATCTCTGGTAATCTTTCTTATCATTTTTTTCTGCCAGTCTCTGCATCACATTGATAATAACCTTCCTGCTATAGAGCACTTCCAGACAAGAAGAAATTTTTGGAAAGGGGCCAGGATCATGATGGCTGGCATATTACAGATGTGCATTAATATTTGTTGGATTTAAATACTAACCTGCCAAATACTTTTCTTGCCATCCTTTGTCTTTTGCTATAGACCACAAATGTGGTAGATACCAAAGATGGTGGAGAGACAAAGATGCAGAAAGGAAGCTCTCTGCACCTTACTGTTATGCATCAGGAAGCTGTTACCACTTGCTGGAAGAGAGGACTCTGCACAGAAAGCAGGTTGAGGCCATGCATAGCCACAATGCAGTTGCTAGATATTTATGTCCTTGTCGATATAAAATGTGTGCCTCTAGTCTTTTATCCTGATAGGTTTGGTAGACACAAGTACATTTTGAATGTCCAATTGCCCCACAATGTTTGTCCTCAAACCTTTTAACCTAAATATAACACACGGCCCAAGTGAGGCCCATTGGAGTGATTTAAGGAGGTCAAAACGAACACTGTGTCCAATGGCTCTCAACTCCCTTTGCAGAAAGCTATGAGTGGAATTCTGTCCACGCTGTCCTCCCACCTCCTCCTGTGACCTATGACACGGTAGATATAAAAATGTAAGATCTTTGCCCTCTAGGAATTTTTCCAATTAGATGTGAGACATGAAACAAGAGATTTGGAACATAAGGCAGAATGGGATGGATGATGGATGAATAACACAGGTCATAGTCAGCTCCAGTCCCGAACAAACAGGCGCTGAAAACTGAGAGGCTGAGTGATTTCATGATCCAGCCACTGATCTAATTATCTGTGCTTCTCACTATCTTATTAGGTAGCTTTGTTCCAGTAGGATAGGGACCCTGATAGTTCTATACACTGCTGTACCCCAGTTCCTAATCTAGTGTCCAATACATGTTTTGGACTGAAGAACTGATTCCTCCCCTCATGGTGCTTCTCTAGAGCCTTATATAAATATATTATGTGTCCAATGCCTATTCCAATATTCATTCTTCTATAGTGTGTGTGTGTGTATGTGTGTGTGTCCTATGGGGAGTGGGAAGAGTACTTGGTTTACAACCAACTTAGATGTCCAATTTAGCATTCCCAGACAGTCACTCCTTAGATATATCTGAAACTCATCCTTTCCTGCTGCCCTTCCAATATTGCTATCTATGAAAGTAGATATGTATAAACTATTAGCCAATATATCAAATATGAAACAGATATCCCAAGCATAGATTCAGGACTAGTCTAATGGCGGTACTCTGGTAGTCTTAGTGCACTGATGGAGACGCAAATTGCAGGCCTTGCCCAGTAGATCCTGTATGAAGGCAAACACCACTATTTGCAGGTTTTAGCCTCATAACACTGGTGGGTTCTGACTTTCAAGAATGGCAGTCACATGAGCATCATGGAGACTTCTCAAAGTTATTTTCACTAAAAAAAAAACACTCTAGTACTTTTTACCCATATTGTTTATCAAGAGAATTCCAGCTCTGCTCTGCTGAAGAATAGCTGGAAAGATACAGCCATCTCCGGAGGTAATGACAGAGAGGGTCAACAGATATTATCATCTTACATGCTGGCTGCGGATGCTTGGCAGCTTCACAAGAAAGATAGATTCAGACGTGACAAGAAAGCCATGGGCAGCCTCTGCTAGCCATCCATTCTTTGGTTTAAAGGCACAGGGCTCGCATGGTTCAGAAAAGGAGAGGTTCAGCATTATCAGTCACATTGTACACCCACAGCTGACTGCACAGGCCCCTCTCCTGTTGGAGGACCAGCGAGAGGAAGGGATGTGCAGAGGGCGAGAGCCCACAAGCCGGGTGGGGAAGGATCACAGAGACCCAATTCCAGGGTATTTCCCAGGGGTGAAGTTTTCCATGGTTACATTGTCTGTCCCAATAATTACGCCAAGTACGCATAGGAATTTCTTATCAATTATACACTTAGCTTAAGTGTTGCAGGGAGAGCCTGCAGAGTCACGATGCTCCTTTGCATTTCCAAGGAGAGGGGAGCATTTTAATGGACAGCACAAACTTGCTCCTTGCTTTCAACACAGCTACGTGGCTGTTCAGAAATCCTTCCAGGCCTACACTAAAGGGTTTAGATGTCCTCATATTTCTGCATCAATTCTTTGTGTGATTTATAAAAAATGATCATTGTGCATTATAGGACCTAAACATCCAATGTTTGGAGGTAGTTTTGGAAGAAACTTTATCCTTGGAGAAGGGGGGTTTTAACCAGGCATCCTGGCTCTACAATGCCCACCCACCCCCAACACACACGCCCCAAATTCACTGTCACAGAGTCAATTCTGATCCATAGCAATCCTTATAGGGCAGGGTATTAATTTCCAAGCCTGTAACTCTTTATGAGATCAGAAAGCCCCATCCTTGTCCCGTAGGTGGTTTTGAACTGCCAACCTTCAGGATAGTGACTCAACTCCACACACGATGCCACTAGAGCTTCGGCAGCTACACAAGAGGATAATATAATCCCCACCCCCGGTCTTCTTTCTATGAAGTAGGGGAAATAACTGATTCTTAAAGGTATGTCTGAATAATGTTATTTTTTATTCAACATTTCTGTCACCCCTTGAAAGATATTAAAATGTTGCCAATGTGAGGTCTTAAGGGTCTTTCAAGACTCTTTAGAACTGTGACAGAACACAGCAAAGAAAATGTTTTATTCATGAGTTGACTGCCCAAGGATCATCTGCACAATCAGACAGACTCCTGAAAGGTTAGCCCTTCAGGGAATGGGAGGGTGGTGGAATGCTTGGGAGGTGCTGATGATGACTGTGAAAACAGAACATCGTAGAGATTGAATCCGCTGGGTTTCTTAGGAAAACAACTGAACCTCATCAAGCTAGTTCACTGAGTAAGGGACTTTATTAAAGAACAGTAGGAAGTTCACAGACTTGCTAAGAGGTCTAAAGGATGAGCCTTAGGGGATATGGAACCAGAAACATTGCCCAAACCACACTTGGAAGGGAGTTCAGCAGAGAATTTGAAGCTTCCCCTCCTCAGTACAAACACAGAGTTAAAGTCACTAGCTGCTGGACACTCAATACTAGGTCTCTATTACTGGTGCTCTTCCAAGCTAGATCGACCCATAGTCTTCCTTCCCAAAGGATTCCCCTCATAAGTGGTTTCTTCACACTGACAGTCTTCTATCGAGAAGTTTCATGCTGACATACCTGACTCCTCGCACCTTTCTGCAAAAAAACTTGTGAAAAAGAATCTGACTTATAACCCTAGAAAGGTGAAATATCTTAAGGGAAATACCCACTAATGATAGAAAATTCAAAAGATACTAGAAAGTCATTCATGATCAAAGGATATAGCACATACTATATGGAGAAGTCAAGGGTTTATTGTCTTTTCTCTCTTGGTTAATACAGAATATCAACTCTAGAAAAAATAACTTCAGTGTTTTGTGGGACTTCCAGAAGAATCATCCATGCTCATAAACAAACCTAGACCATGAGGCCCAGAGGGTACAATTGGACAGTGCCTCCTATCTCTTTCTTCTAGTGTTACATTTTGTTTAAAAATCATCAGAATGGTCTTGACCTCTCAAATTCTCATACAAATTTGAGTAAAACATATCTGGCAGTTGTTGTTTTAATTGAGTCAGATCACTGTTTGCCACTAGCTTCAGACAGTAAATCCTTGGAGATGAAATCTAGGCAAAAACCAAGTGACTATGAGCTGCACTTATAATACTAGGACTGTAGCCTCCCCTTACTACTGAGTTTTACTGGTGCATCATGTGGCACCCGCCTCCCTGCCCCACCCCCCTTTTAAGATGTCTTTCTGCTAAACGAAATGGTGCCTGCTCCTGCCAGTAGATTTCTAGATGACCTACTTGGCCTGGCATTGAGAAGCCTCGGGCTTGGTTCCTTGGCATCTTGCCATTGCCTTTCAATTGGTGACTTAATCATGGCCTTCTGGTCCTATGCAAACACATTTCATTTCAGACTGAATGCATGGAACCAAGGAGGTACACTCTGCAGTAGTACCTGTCATTCTCTATGCAAAACAGCTTGTCATAACAGAAACTGCAAAGGGATCATGCCATGATGCCTTCGGTCCAGGGTGGCTAGCGGTGATCTGTTAGAAAAGTCAGTGAATCCAGGGATTTGGAAAAGAGAGCATTAAATTAACTTTACTGGTTTATGAATCTAGAAAGTAGGTCAGTGTCTGGCAGTCTAGTAGTAACTGATGCTAGTTGGTTTCGAGGCAAGCTCAGTGACAGAAACTAGGGGACATGACAACCATTGCAGATGCCTTGGGTGAGAGGAAAAGAGGCCTCAAAAATCCTAAGGGGTGGATAGTTCAGTCTAATCTTCAGAAGGGAGGGGAGGAGCTTCCCTTTCAGCCAGGGTGACAGCAAGTAGTTCATTGCCACAGCATGTGGTTTCCTTTAATTTTAAATGTCAGAGATGTTTTCTTTCATTATTTCCTGTTCTTTTTTAAAAATATTTTCTCCCAGTTTCCCACCGACAGTACTGTATTATTTTATTTCTGATATGTTTGATTTCAAAAGGCTCACAGAATTAAATGTTGGCCAAAAAAGGGGAGGAAATTGATTGGACAAGAGTGGATCATGTTCTAATTTTCCATGCTCCATCAGAAGGGAAGTTGTTTTAATTGTAAGGTTCAACTTAAGGGACTTAAAATAATCTAATAATGATGAGCGTCATCCTCTCATACATAGGTCAAAAGAGAGATCCACACAAATCCCACTGAGAGAAACCATTGATGATTTTGTAGGGAAGGGCACAAGGAGAGAGGATAATGGTTATGGGCAGAAATGAAACAGCTCTACTGATGGCAATCCCAGGCCATTCTTACTGGCAGTGTTATTGTCCCAATGAAGATGTAGTAGACTGACAGAATTAACTGGGTCAGATTTTAATAAAATAATTAGATGAAATACTTTCCTTCACATCATTTTTTTTTCCATTTTTCTTGTCACTGTCCTGACTCCCAAGGTCTATCCTTCGATTCTACTTTCCTCTTTAAACATAAAGGTCTTTCTTTCTCTCAGAAAAGGACTCTATTTAGAGATAACTCCGAAAAAAACCAATTTAGAGATTCAAATGGCAATGAATCTGGATTTGGGCAGTCCACTGCTTCCTTTACAAGGCAAAAAGCCTCAAAGACTTTACTCCCCCATGGTGGAGTGAAATAGTTAAAGTTTATCATGCAAACCTGGCTGATAAACACATTTGGGGTTAATTGAAGAACGGAAAGATAAGTAAATGCAGGGAAGGAAAGAAAGTATAGTTGATGCCGTGATGTACCCCCTAACTCTCAAGGAAACTGCTGAAGAAATTCAGTCTTCAGGTGTCAGCCCTCATCAGGAAGCGCCAATGCCTGAAGAGAGGGACCCATTTCCTAGCACTGTCTTCTTGGGGGAAGACCACAGCTGCAGCAACTCAAAGCCACTGGAAACTGGCCCCTTTTCTTCCACATGGGGAGTCAGCTTCACTCAGGAGTTCCCTGTGTGTGCGTGTGCGTGCGCATGCGTGCGTGTGTGGGGGGGTGGTGGTGGATGCTGAGACCTTTGCTGTGGTTCGTCTCCACAAAACTGCTCTTTCCTATCCTTCTGCAAAGCATCCCTTGCCAAGCCTCCTTCATGTTAAGCCCTTTGTCAGAGTCTGCTTCCTGGAGACCTCGACTTGCAAACAAAAATATTTACATTTTGCACCTGGGATATGTTTACTCTCCTGCCTTCTGTTATAATAAAATCCCAAAGGGCCTATATGATCTGAGCACTCTGCAGAACACTACATGAGTTCATTCCAGATCATTCTGTGGGGGAACATCTTCTGATTGAAGCAGAAAATCAAGGTGTGGGTTCTGGAGGCTGTGATCAAACCCATGCACTCTTGCAGGTGGAGGAGAAGCCCTGTAGAGATTCCAGGGTCTGGCATATCATGGATATTTTGGAGGTCCAGTGGGGTAAGACAGTCCCACCAAAGAAAGAAGAAAGAGTTATATCTTTTATCTCCCTCATGCGAAAAGAGAGCACTGTGCCTATTGATTTTGTTAGGTAGCCAGAACAGAGACCAGGTTGATTACTGGGTATGTTAGACTAGAAAACAAATTCATAAACATGCATATGGATATACAAGAGGAATGGAACATTGAGAAAGCATCCCAACCTCGTCCAGTGCAAAGTCATAGGTCTGATATTAGCCCATATGTCCTATCTCGGTCTATAAAATCTCCTTCCGATTCACAAAGCACGGGCAATGACACCAAGACAATCACAGGCCATTGGATGTAGAGTCTTGTGTATCCAGCAGCAGTAGAAACATCTGGTGCTGGCAGGGATCTTCCCATGGCTCCTCATTTCCAGGGCTCAGGATCCATCAGCAGTATCCATTGGCAGTAGAAGCATCTTAGCACTGGTAGGGGTCTCTCTGTGACTTCTTCAGCCCCAGAGGTCTGGTTCCATCAGGGAAAGCCCAGGTAGCTTCTCCTCTGGCTTCTCCTGGTTCCAGAACTCAGGATCTATCAGCATGCCAACATCTTGTCTTTTCTGTGTAGATCAACTCCAAGAGACTGGGTTTATAGCCTCTAACCTCTATGGGAGAAATCTCGTGAGATTTCCCAGTATTTTCTGAGGAAGCCATACCCACACAGAGGTCTCATTGGCTATTTCCAGATTGACAGGCTAGACTCTACCCCTAGACTCCCAATCATGAAATTGACACCAAGTACATGACCACCACACTGGACATACTCCAAATTCGGTTCTGAGCCAGGAAGGGGTGGTACACCTATGGGGGTGGTACACCTGGGTGGGGCCCAATCTGGGTCAAGTGGGCTTAATTCAGCCAATGGGGTCAACTAGTACTGTCAACCACGCCTCCAAGCTGAGAGTTCTGAAAAAAAAAAAAAAACAGACTTGGAGTCCACAGTCCTTTTCCGGCTGCTCCTTGACAGGCCAGCTGTGGCCTTCTCTGACCTCAGGTTTCCTCATGTGGGTGTGAAGTGCCCTGAGGGTGCCTGTGTACAACCTGAAACTTCTGTTCTTGATAAAAATCTCATTTGGATAACAAACTGGGCTTCAGAGTGAATTTCTTATTGTGCAATGCCAAGGACTGATGTTGTGTTAGCTTGGGTACATTAGAGAAGCAAATTTACAGAAAATCATGAGAGTTTTATATAAAGCGTAAATGTACATCAACATCCCAACCCAGTGCTGCCCAAGCCCACAAGTCCAATGTTATTAGCCCATCTGTCCGACACTAATCCATAAAACCCTCCTCCATCTCGCAAAACACATGCAATGATACCAATTGCAGGAGGAAAGCTGAATCAGTGAGCGTGTCATAATCTCAGAGCTGGCAGGGGTCTCCACATGGCTGCTCCAGCACCCAAGGCTGCATCTGGGTAGGTCCCTCTGGGACTCCTCTGGATCTCCTCTGGAATGTTTGCAGGAAGTGAGCCTTGCCAGCGGATGCAGGGAACTGGCTAAGGCAGCTGCACACTGGTCTCACCATCAGAAAGCAAGAGACCCAAGAACCAGAAAGATGAGGCTCACCAAGCCATTTATCACTCTATCCTTCAATTAACCCCACGTGTGTTTATCGGCCAGGTTGGCACAATAAATTTTAACTATCCCAGAAGTATTTCTAACCCGCGTAACCTAACAATCTCTTCAGGGTAAGAGGCAGTATCACCCGTGGAGTACCACTCTGACTCAGACATCAGGTGAACAGAGGCATGGAACAGTAAAGAACTCTGCAGCTTCAGGGGCAAGTAACCTGCTCGTTGGACCACACAGACTAGCAGACCATATGGATTTAGGTGGTATCCACAGGCAAGATGCTATATGGTATGTATAAGAAGTCTCACTGAAGGTGAAAACACAGACCTTTAAAGTCAGGAACAAGGATTTTCTCAAGCCAATGGGGAGCTCAGATAAAGTCAGAGAAGCCCAGGTAAAGTCAGAGAAGCCCAGTTTTTGAGGGTCAACAAAGGAAAATGTTACTTTGAGGTCTAACTAAAGTGCCCCTGACCCCAAATCATGGTATTTTCAATTGCCTCATACACATGAGCTAATTGAACTAAAGAAGAATCTAGACATTTTAATTATAATGCTGGTGAAACATATGTAAGTACCAGGGACTCCTAGAACAACAACAGCAGCAGCAGCAGCAACACACTTTGTCCTGGAAGATGAATAGCCAGTATGGTTCTTAGAAGGAAGGATGGAGAAACTTTGTCTCACGGACATTGGCTATATTATCAGGGGAGATCAAAAAGGACACCATGCTTGGTAAAGTAGAAGGGCAGTGAAAAAGCGAAATCCTCTCAGGGAGATGGATTGACAGGCTGGCTGAAATAATGGGCTCAAGTATAACAATTGTGAGAAGGGTGCAGGACTCCATGACATTTGTTCAGTTGTGCATAAGGTTCCTCTAAGTCGGAATCAATTTGATGGCACTTAACAATAACTTTCTTCTTTTATACCCTAGAAATCTAAAAAGGGAAACTGAGTTGTGTGCTAGTTTTCTATTTCAAAGGAAATTGTTAGGAAGAAGTGACTGTATCATGTTAAAATCAAGTTGTGTCCTCCATTTTTGCATTATGCTAAAGTTGAGTCGATGCCTCCAACCCCTACTGAGATCGGCACATGTATGCAATGCATACCAAAATAGTCCACAGGGCCCAAACTGGTTCTTTCAAACAACTCACAGTTCAGGAAGCGCTGCTGAATGGCTTGGTGGCCACTGAGGTGTGCATGTAGCTTTATTTCGGTGAGAAGACAGGCAAGCGTGGCATCTATCATTGGCTATGATGTTGGAAAACCAACCTGATTACCTTTATCTACTGTTGGACTGTTCTTGGACCATGTATTCTCAGAGTGCTATTGAATACAATAAATAATATGTGTGTATATAAAGAAATTAAATTGTGTCCTCATTAAAACTCTGCCTCTTGGGAAAGGGCAAGGATTGGGTAGAGACAATTGCTGACTGCCTAGTATGTTCCATGAATTTCTGATTCATTGTTTCCTCTAGTTAGCTGGCTGGTTTTCGCAATAATCCTAGGAGGTAGCTATCATTATATCCATGAACTTTAGTGGATTATACAAGGCCAGATTTGTAGTAACTCTTGGGATCAAGCTGTTAATTTCTGACTCTCAATGTCACATGCATCATATGCATACAACCTAACACACTGACTCCAGAAATGAAGTAGATAGAGGCCATCCAAGTTAAGAACAAGAACAATGAATTATTTTTTCACTGTAATAAGCTGTTTCCATTTCCTCTTCATGTTAAGTGAGTTAAAAACATCAAAGAGGAAAGAACAATGGTTCCGTCCATGTTAATAATAAGCTTTGCTTTCTGTTTGAATCCAGAAAGCGCTGATATAAAAGATGAGCAGTAGCATCCAAGAAAAGATAAATTTCCAAATTTCCTGACTGGGTCCAAACCCTTCCACCAACCTGAGTATCTCCTTGTGTACAATGGTGGTGTTCTGTTCCTGCCCCTTTAAGTTCCTTCTAGCTCAGGGGGACAAGGAAACAATAATAGAAACCTTTCCTTCCTGCCTGCCTGCCTGCCTTCCCTCCTTTCTTTTCCAGAAAATCTTCAAAACTCCTAATTAAGTTGAAACTCTAATGGGGAGAACAGCTAGATACTGAAATACTAACCAAATGCAGGCACTAGAAACCCAGGGGCTTCCGCAGGCATTGTGAACTGCTTGCCTCCAGGGGTTTAGAAGAGTTGCTTGACGCTGGCCCAGGGGGTCCAGGATCCAATTCTGCCTCTGTTATTCAAGTAATGCAGTATACTTGCAGCCATTAATTATAAAAGCATAAAGTGAACCCTTTAGACCCAGTTGTCTGATCACACACCAGCAATGTTTATTTTTCCTCTGAGCGAAGTCAATGGCTTCTTTCTCCCTCCAATACTTCCTTTCCCCTCCCCGCCCCCACTGCTTCCTCTCCTTTAGTACCAGTGGGTAGCATATCTCTGAAGTGAACGAAGAGGTGACTACTTGGAATCCACCCAGAAGTTCCCTGGAAGCAAATCAACTTCCCAAAATTCAGCCATAGAGAGCACAGTTCTATTTGATACACCTGCAGCCACCATGAGTAGCAATTAAAGCAGTGGTTCTCAACCTGTGGGTTGTGACCCCTTGGGGGGGGTGGTCGAATGACCCTTTCACAGGATTTGCCTGATTCATAACAGTAGCAAATGACAGTGATGAAGCAGCAGCAATCATGTTATGGTTGGGGGGGGGGTGCGGTCATCACAACATGAGGAGCTGTATGAAAGGGTCACGGCAACAGGAAGGTTGAGAACCACTGAGTTAAAGCAAATGATTGGTAAACTGGCAACACTTTACATATATACATTTACATGTATTTACATATGCCCTCGAGTTGGTTCTGATCCATCTTGTTGCTGTCTATGCACAACAGAAGAAAACCCTGCCTGATCCTGCACCATCCTCACATCTGTTCCTATGCCTGAGCCCCTTGTTGGAGTCACTGTGTCAATTCATCTCCTTAAGGACCTTTCTCTTTGTCATAGCCCTTCTATCTTACCAAGCACGATGTTCTTTTTCAGGGGCTAGTCTCTCAGGACAACATATCCAAAGTATGTGAGACAAGTTTTGCCATTCTTGCCTCTGTCCATACTTCCTCTGAAGCAGATTTCCTTGTCCTTTAGGCAGTGCATGGGACTTTCAATATTTTTTGCCTCAGGGCAAATCTGAGATCAATTCAAACTCACAAGGGCCCTATAGAACAGAGTAGGACTGCCCTTGTGGATTTCAGAGATGACATTTTTATGAGAGTAACTTCCTTCCTCTGAGCACCTGGGGGTTTTTTACTGCTTCTTACTCTGAGACAGGGATGCTATCTATCCTTATTTGATAGATAAGGAAACGCAGAAGTTGGCCACACAGTAAATTTGGGAGAAGGGATTTTAACTCTAGCAGCCTGGCATTTCAATCCCCTAAGTTCTTCATTCATCAGGTAAGGCCATAAACTACATGAATTTCCTGTTTTCCAGTTATGGGTAGCCATAGGCTCATTAGCTTTAAAGATCACCAAAAAGGCTTGACCCAAATATAAACCCCCTTAATCAGCTTTTAACTAAGTCACAAGTCTGAAAACTGTAGTGAAGTTGCTGGTGCTTGACAACACTTCTCTGAACTGTGCCTCTATAGGCAATGTGTTCCTTTCATTAAAATAGAAATACTATAAATAGATTAAAGGGTATTTAGTATAGTATTTGAAAATCTGGGTAACATTTCTATGCTCAAAACTCACTGCTCCTTTCTACAAAAGAGTCAAAAGTGTCCCGCAGATGAGAAAACCTCAATACACTTTTCCCCCAAATCTTATCAGCATTACCATGGAAAAGGGGCTTGGCTGGAACCCACCCAATACACAACTTGTGGTTAAAAATAATTTCACTCAGCATTATCTTGAAGAACAATTAAAATAAGTAATTACGGATCTATGAGAGAGTCAATGTCCTATTCTGAACTTTCTGGAAATGGATTAAATTCTTCCAAAGAGCACAGAGCTTAAGGCAAAATCATCTCCATGAAGTTGCCTACTTGAAAATGATGTAGACACAACAGGCGTGCAACAGAGCAGCAAGGGTAGCAAAGCGATGAAGTACTTGGGGTATACCAAAAATAGACTCTGGGGCCAATGTGTGACACTCCATCAGACTCCACCAGAAAACACTTCTAGAGGACAACAATTTTTAGGCAACTATTTTTAGGCATTTTTTTGGTCATTGGTTTTTGTTGTTGTTGTTTTGTTCTTTTCTTTTGTTGCTTTGTTTTTCTCTGTCTTGTTTTTGTGTTAATTATTGTTTCTGCATATCTGTCTAGATAAGATAGTTGGGATAAACAATCAAGAGGAGAAAACAACAGGACTGATGATTCTGGGGGAATATGGGAGGTTGGGGGGCCGGAGAAAGGAAGAGGGCTGTCAACCAACCTATGAACAAGGGAACAACAAGTGATCCAAAATCAATGGTGAGGAGAGTATAAGATGCCTGGTGGGGCTTGATCGAAGACAATATAGCCAAGAGGAATGACTGAAACCCAAATGTAGGCCAAACATGATAGTGGGACAAGAGGAAAGTAAAAGGAAATGGAGCAAAGACCTATGAGGCAAAGAGCATTTATGGAGGTCTAAATAAAAGTATGTGCATATGTAGATATATTTTTATATAATGATAAAGAAGTAGCTCTATGTACATATATCTAAGGTAGCAGACACACATTGGGTCTCTACTCAAGTCCTCCCTCAATGCAAGAATACTTTTTTCTAAAAACCCAACGTTCTGGGAGGCTCACCTTCCCTACACGTTTGCTGAAGACAAAATGGGTGTCTATGCAAATGCGGTGAAGAAAGCTGATGGTGCCTGACTATCAAAAGGATATAGCATCTGGAGCATTAAAGGCTTGAAGATGAACAAGTGGCCACCTAGCTAAGAAGCAACAAAATCCACATGATAGAAGCACACCAGCCTCTGTGATGATGAGATGTTGATGGGATCAGGTGTCCAGCATCAAAGACCCAGAACAAAAAATCATATCAATGGGAATGGGAATGGGGGTGGGGTGATCAGGAGTGGTGGAATGCAGAGAGGAGACTCAAAACCCATCTGTAGATAATTAGACATCCCCCCTCACATAAAGGTTACAAAGAAGAGATGAGCCAGCACCAATGAAACATGGAACTTTCCTCTTGTTCTTTAATACCAACCCCAATCATGACCCTAATTCTACAAATAAATCTGGCTAGACCAGAGAATGTACATGAGTACAGATAAGATATTGCAACACAGGTAATCTAGGACAGATAAACCCCTCAGGACCAATAATGTCAGTAGTGATACTAGGAGGGGAAGGGCAAGGTTGGGGGGGAGAGGGGGAGAATGAATCACAATGGTCTACATATAATCCCCTCCCAGGGGGTCAGACAACAGAAAAGTGAGTAAAGGGAGACACAGGACAGTGTAAGACATGGAGAAATAATTATAATCTATGAATTATCAAAGGTTCATGAGGGAAGGAAAAAATTGAGGAGCTATTACCAAAGGCTCAAGTAGAAAGAAAATGTTTTGAAAATGATGATGGCAACATATGTACAAATGTGCTTGATCCAACGGATGGATGTATGGATTGTGCTAAGAGCTATATGAGCCCCCAATAAAGTGATTTGTTTAAAGTGACTTATTACCCAGAAGCAGATAGCAGAGGTAAGACAAGCCTCCATCTGCTATCCTTCTTTATCCTGTTCTTCCACAAACAGCTCTTCCTGTGGATAATTGTGTTAGTCTGGGTTGACTAGAGAAATAAACCCAGAGACATTCATATAAGGAAAAGCTTTATGTAAATGAGCAATTTTGTATTGAGAAACATCCCATCCCAATCCAGATCAAGTCCATAAGTCTGATACTAGCCCATATGTCTGATATTAGCCCATAAATCTGATACTAGTCCAGTTTCCTCTTTAGACTCATGAAATGATGCTGAATGCCAGAAGATCACAGTCCAGTGGGTAAAATGTTTTGTGAATCCAGTGTCAGTGGAAGCATCTCAGTCCTGGTGTGGGTTTCCACATGTCTCCTCTAGCTCCAGGGCTCTGACTCCAACAGCAAAGCTCCATGCGGCTTGTCAATAGACATGTAAAGCCAAGAGTGTGTGGGTCTGGCCTCCAGTGAAGTAGCTATCTTTGTAGCACCTACAAATGAGGTCATCAAGCTACCACTAGATTGAAAGGCTAAACTCCACCCCTTTACTCTTCATCTTCTCAAATTGACACCAGATTATGGAATCACCACAGGACTCTATTTCTGTTCTGGGTTGGGTAATTCATTGGGGTGGCCTCATAGAACACACAGACAATGCTTTTGATTACGGGGACTCTTAAGGGTTACTACAAATCCTTATACAATCATTGGTCCCCATTAACACTTCAACCAGCAGCCAAGTCTCTGTCTAGTCCTCAGTTTCTCAGACCTGTAGTTTCTTGGCCTCTGTCTTCACAGACCAGGAAGTCCACCTGTCACTTGGTCTCATTGTCCCATGGTCTTGGCTAGATAAAGATAAGGCATATCTTTGGCTCTGGTCTTCTGCATCTCTCTGCCTCTGGTTTCAGCCTCTGCCACTCTGACAGAGATCTCAGCACACTCTTCTGGTGGTCCTGGGAGTTCTCTCTCTGCTTCTGCTTCAAAGATAGCTCATCCTTCCAGTCAGTGGCATGGGCAGTAATCAAAATGGACTTATTTGCATAGCCTCACTTGTCCATTTGGTAGGAGTTACTGAGACTTGACTCATCTTAGAAGAACCATTCTATGAAATGGTCCTCTACCATATGCTTTTTTCCCCCAATACTTAATTGATCCATTTATTCTTCATCTCCATCCTAAGTTCATCCTAAGTCTCACCACACATCTCATGTCTGTCCTGTGTGCTTGTCCATGTCACACCCATTGCCCCTCCCCTTCTTTCTGAATATGTATGTACACACATATATAAAGTATTTATTTTCATACACATATTTACCTAAAATATTTACTGAAACAATGCTGAACAAATAATTCCCTCTTAAGACTTCTTAGGAGCAGAGGGTTATTTATTGCTGCAGTTAAAGAATAAAATATTTTACAAATGAAAATCAAGATGAACACATTTTAATATAAATGGCAGCCTTAAAAATTTTTTTAATACCAGTTTCCCTTAGTTCTCAAATGCTTCCTCCCACCCACTATCAATGCTTCCTCCCACCCACTATCATGATCCCAATTCTACCAGACCAATCTAGCTTAGACCAGGGGATGTACACAGGAGTCAGAAACATGGGGAATTTAGGATAGATGATCCCTCAGGACTAATGGTGGGAGTGGTGATACTGGGAGCGTGGAATAAAAAGGGGGACCCAATTTCAGGATCTATATTTAAACTCCTCGCTGAGGGACAGACAACAGGGAAGTGAGTGAAGGGACACATTGGACAGTGTACAATATGAAAAAATAATAACAATTTGTAAATTATTAAGGGTTCATAGGGAAGGAGGAAGGAAGGGAAATATAGGGAGCTGATACTGGGGGCCTGAGTGAAGGGAGGAAGTTTTGAGCGTGACGATGGCGTGATGTGTGCAAATGTGGCCTGTATACAATTGATGTATGTATGGGTTGTGATGGGAGTTGTATGAACCCCCAATTAAAAAAAAGGGGGGTGAGGGAGAAAGAGGAGCTTACACCAAGGGCTCAAGTGGAAAATATTTGGAAATTAATATGGCAATATGTATACAAATATGCTTGATACAAATTATGTATTGGATGTTATAAAAGCTGTAAGAATCTCCAAGGAAATCTTTGAAAAATTATTAAAATAAAATTTAATGCAATAAAATTAGCCTAGAAAAAGAAACTGTTGATGGCAACATATGTACAAGTGTACTTGACACAATGAATGTATGTATGGATTGTGATAAGAGCTGGAAAAATCCCCAAGAAAATGATTAAAAAAAAAAAGCACACACACAAATTTTTTTCCTGGGAGTGAATTTTCAGCTTTATGTTATGCCAAATTTTATAGGATTTCTCATGGAGAAACCACACTTTTAAATTCATGCTATAAACAAGTGAAAAGTCACCTCTTATACTTTCAGGGTATCTACAGCAATCCCAGCTTTAATTGTATGGGAATCCTGGTGATGCTGTCACATATGGGTTTATTTTGGATTTTAGTACTGTGTCTATTATGCATATGCAGTAAGATATGAACATTTTTGAATAGTTAGAATTATCAACGCCAGCCTGCGGCATGCTCCCATATTACCTCAGGACAGAAAAGGGTAATCAGTTACACCAGTGCAATTCAGCCTGTTTACCATAGCATAAAACCCAATAAAGCTATCAAAATTCCAAGTAATGTGTAATTTACAAATGAATTTGTATAGTCAGGAACTTGTATAGTATTCTACCAATTATGTTCGAATATAAAGTGTATTTAGCATTAAAGGAAAGTAATGAATTGAAAAATAGAACTTGTGGCTGGAATTCAGTGTTTGCTTAAACAAAAATTTGTTCTCAAAACACATATGATTTCTTTAAACCTAATGGAATTTTTCTTAGCCTAAACTCCATCGAATGTTATTCCTGCAACATGATCAAAAGAGAGGTGCATACAGGATGAAAGAGGCAGCTGTACACAATAGGTGGTTTTATAGAGCTGTGGAAGTGGCAAGCAGATGTTCCTGAAATACTGTCACAGGAGAGCCAGGTCCACACAAAGTCTTTCCCTGCTGTTCAAGTTGGCATTGATGTGATTTACTATAGTCTGTAAAAAAAATAATGATAACAATAATAATAATATATAAAATAATAATTAGGGTTCATGGGAGGTGGGTTGGGAGAGAGGGGAAAAAGGAGAACTGATATCAAAGAGTTCAAGAAGAAAGAAAATGTTTTGAAATTGATGGTGACAGCAATTGTACCATTATGCTCCATCTAATTGAATTGTGGGTTTTTATGATATCTGTAAGAGCTCCCAATAAAAGGATTACGTTTAAAAAGTTATGAATGAAGTTGTATCTCTATTTAACTTAGTGACATATATATACACACACACTTCTGCAAAAATGCAAAGCTAAAGTAACACCACTACTAACAAACAGGCAATCAAAGATCCTACAAGGAAGAAGAACAAGGTGGCATGATCATCAAGTGGATCTGGGTGAGTCTTGCACACTTCTTGTCATCTATTGCTATGCCCTTCACATGTCCAGTTGTATAAGGAGTCCTTTGTGGAGTTTTGCTGTCCTAGTCCCCGGAAGCAAGGTTGCTTGTCAGATCCATCACAGACACAGCATTTTGCAACTGAATATGAGGCCGAGGTTTCAAAATCGGGGTTCCTGCGTCATCACAAGAAATTTTATTCTCTGCTAATATAGTTTGACATCAAGCAGCTCTAATCGATGGTGCAACTACTCTTTGGGGTGTTCCAGCAAAAAACCAGCCCAGGAGAGGGATGCAGCTAATAGTGGCAAGTGGGTGATTCCACAGTGTTGTGAAGAGAGATACCTTTTGTGTCTCAGGACCTATGAAGCAGTTTGAGGCACCAGAAACTGTACAGGGAGATACCACTACAAGCAGCATTCTCCATCATCCAGCGGCAGGTTGCAAGCAACGACTGCATTCAGTCATGTCTCAAAAGCCTTGAGAGCTTCCACCTGTTCCAGTGAGGCAGCTATGGTCACAGGCATTGCCCCCTCCCCCTGCCCCCGCATCACGCCTCCACAGTCCCTGCCTGGCCTCAGTGCCAACTGTCAAACCCAACACCTCCACTCTCTGTTCTGTTTTTCCTTGGGAACATATTCCTACATTTGCCATCCTACCATTAATATCTTTAAATAGTAACATTGCCACGACTTACCCGCTGCTCTCAAGTCCGTTCCAAGTCCTACACAGTTTTTGAGGCTGGCGGCAGATGGCTTCATCTTTCCAGGGGGTTGTAACAGCTGACCTGGCAGTTAGCCATCTATTGCCGTCGACTGACAACCCGACAGCATTACCTGGGGCCCTTCCAATGACGTAGGTGTCGCTTTCTCCTTCAGAGTAAATTTGCCTTTCAAGCTTGTGGAGAGTTTTATTTTTTTATGGGAAAGGAGCCCTGGTGATGAGAAAGATGGATAGTTGGGCGGCTTGACACCACTATAATTAGAACAGAATTCAATGGCAATGAATTTGATTTTTTTGTGTGCGGGGGGAGAGGGGGTTAGTGGAGGTAGATTAGAGAAGCAAATTCATAAACACTCATATGTCTATAAGAAAGAGCTTTATATACAAGAGCAATTGAATAATGAGAAACTGCCAGCCCAGATCAAGTCCAGAACTCTGGTATTAGCCCATTTGTCCAGCACCAATCTTTAGATTTCTCTTCAGACTCATGAAACACATGCAATCATGTTGAGTGCGGGATGATCACTAGCCAGTAGGTGGAAATTTTGTGGATCCAGTAGTGGTTTAAGCATCCCAGCACTGGTTGGGGTCTTCATGTGGCTTCTCCATCTCCAAGAATCTGGTTACCATCCGCCTGTCTCCATGTGAACAAGAATGTCTCACAGGGACTAAGTAGAGAAAGAGTATGTTTCCTGCCTCCAAAGAGGAATACCAGAATTCTCAGAATTCTCAGAAGTCCATGCCCATATAGAAGCTTCACTGACTATGACTGATTGATAGGCTAGCCTTTACCCCTTCCATTTTAATCCTCTCAAATTGACAAGTGATCATATAACTACCAAAGGAGGCTTCAGACTTCTCTGTGCCATTTTCCAGAAGCCCAAGCAGAGCAGTATGCTAAAGGTCATTCATTTGAACCCACGAGTCATTCCAGGGGAGAAAGATGGGACAGACTGATCCAGGAAAGATTTTTGCCTCAGAAATGTGATGAGCAGTTTCCCTCTGTCCTCTAGGGCAGAGATTCTCAACCTTCCTCATGCCTCGATCTTTAATACAGTTGCTCATGATGTGGTGCCCCCAATCAAAACATCATTTTCATTGCTACTCATCACTGTCATTGTGCTATTGTTATCAATTGGGTGACCCCTTTGAAAATGTCGTTTGACCCCCAAAGGGGGTCGCAATCCCCAGGTTGAGAGCTGCTGCTCTGGGACATGGATGGGTCAGAATCAGTCAAGGGCATTGGGCAGTGAGCTACGTACCATTTACTTGAGGAGTCAGAGGCTTGGAGACAACTTAAAATATTTTTCCAAGTTAAAAAAACCCCATAAATATCATACGTATGTCTGTCAGGGTTGACCAGAGAAACATATCTAAAGGCACTCATATATGTATAAGAAAGAGCTTCATGTCAAAGAGTAATTTTATATTAAGAAAATAGCCCAGCCCCTTTCAGATCAATTCCATAAATCCAATATTAGCCCATAAGTCTGATTCTTGTCCATAAATCCCTTTTCAGACTCATGCAACTGTCATGGTCATGTGCTCATGTTAATTTCATGACTGAGATGGAGGGTGGAGTCTGGCCTGTTCATCTGGAGAGAGCCATTGAGTAGCCCATGAGGCCTCCATATGGGCATGGCTTTCTCCTGAGACTTCTGGGAAATCTCACGATATTTCCCTCATGAAGATGAGAAGCCATCTCCCAGGTTGTTGGGAGTTAGTTTCAGAGACGATGAATCACGGACAACACAAGATGGCAGCGTCCGAGAAGCTGGAGGAGCCGGTGGCGAGACCACAGGGCTTTGTCCTGATGGAGCCAGACTTCTGAATTTGGGGCGGCCGCATGGAAACCTCTGCCAGTGATGAGCTGCTTCTGCTGTTGATGGACCCTGAGCCCTGCAAGCGAGGAGCCATGTGGGGACCCCTGCCAGCGCCAGGATTCTGCACCCACTAACCTGTGACTTCGTGAGTCGGAAGGAGAGTTTATAGACTGATTTCGGGCATAGGGGTTAATATCGGACTGGGCTCATGTCCTGTTCCTCTTGTATATAAACCTTTTCCTTATATCTATGAAATTTGTTTCTCTAGTCCACCCGGACTGACACACAGCACATGCAATGATGCAAAATGCAGGAAGATCGCGGGTCAGTGGGTGCAAAGTCTTGTGGATCCAGTGCCAGTGGAAGCATCCCCATGGCTCTCACAGGTGTCAGCATGGCTCCACATGGTTTGTCAGCAGGAAGGTGAAAGCAGAGAGCCACAGTGGCCCACTTCCAGAGAGCCATTTATCTTGGTGGCACTTCCAAATGAGGTTGCTAAGGCTGAAATCTGTTGGACAGGTCAAATTCTACCCCTAGAGTCTCATATCTTCAAGTTGACACAAAATGATGGAACTATCACTACATGTGAGGAAAATACTTTTTAAATGTACATGGTAGTAAAAACATTAACAATTCTTTTCAGGAGATAATTGTTTGGAGATGAGCTTATGGTCCTCTTCCAGCAGCATGGCTAGCATATAAATGTAATACAATGAAAAAAAGACTTACCTTATTTTGTGGAGCTAATGTCATTTGTCACAAATTGTCCACATCCTAAGACCACTCCTCACTGTTATGTTGCTTGAAATGACAAAAATTCTTACCTGGAAACATGCATCTTACCCACTATAAGAATTTTGGAATTTTTTGCCTATTTTTTTGGGGGGGGGCATCACTACCTCTGGTGAAGAATTTTGGAATTTAAGGGAGCCATGGAGACAGTTGTTTACAAGGTTCTCTGGGGGCTTAAGGGAGTGTCATGGGGAGATAATTCAAACCTACCTGAAGAAAACTTATTTGAGTGTATGCTCTTAAAGGTGAGAAAAGCTTGGGGCGTGGAAATATTTTTCCATTCCAATGGCTGAGTTATTTGTATTCCTCTAAAGCAGGAGAGGAGTTGAAACCAGGTAGATGCTGTAACTGCTTGTGAGTTATTTTTCTATATGCAGAGAAATATAAGATAAAGGGTCTGGGGAAACCTGGCTAGTATGAGAGAGAGACTCTGTAGTCTCCTTGATATTTTCCCCATATTCCAGAGAGGAAAACCAAGGAAGGAACTGGATCAGAGGAGCATGGATTAAATAATATTGTGAACAATGGAATCTGTATTCTAGTGGAAAAGCAGGTTACCATCAGCATTTAGCTTCATTTTACTCTATCTTGATTATCAGAAATCAATAAGAATAGGATGGACAAACCAAAAGTCATTGTTTTTTAGTAGATTCTGACTCATTCTGACCCCATAGAACAAAGGAGGATTGCTCTGTAGGGCTGACAAAGCAGCAATCATTACAAAAGCAGCTGGGTAGCTCCCACGACCACCAGAGGGCAGTGATGCCCCCCCTCCCCCCGAAACAAACACTGCAACATCTTTTCTTCATAGCACAATTGGTGCATTTAAAGCACTGACCTTTTGGTTAGAAGCTTAGTGTTTAACCACTGTACAACCAGGGCTCCTTATTGAATAACTACGTAATAATAATAAAGTAGGCACAAGAACAAAACCAGGATTAAAGTGTTGGTTGACTTTAAAACTTCAACTGAATCCCACTCAAGGATACTTTTAAGACTTAATTAGTATAAAAGGAGAATTGGTGCTCTATGATAGGAACCCCAATGACTAATTTTGCTTAAAATGAATAATGTATAAACTCTGCAAACCCTTCTGTTTCCCAAAGGTAATACGTGTCTAAAATTCCCTATCCATGAGCTTTAAAAACAAAAGTTTTCATAACTCACTTGGTGCCAAAACCGGAATTGAACTCTTTTGGCAGCAAAATCAGAGCTAACTAGATATGAGGATATTTACAGTTTTTATCGCACTCTGTGTGAAATAATTCTGTATTTTATAACAGAGATGTTAATCTATTGGTTCCAGAGTGTCCTGAAACAAGGTGCATTCCATTTTGCATTTCTAAACTAAGACAAACTCTGCATTTCAAAACACATGTGTGAATGCAACCCCCCCCCCCGGCCCCGCCCCAGTCCTGCACAGCGGCCTGAAAGGTGTTCCGTTCGGTTGGGTTATGTGCTGGGATGCTAACTTCCAAAAGGTCAGTGCATGACTCTTCAGGAGGAAAATGAGGCTTTCTGTTCCCATAAAGGATTACAGTCTTGGAAATTTAAAACTATAAAGTTTGTTGTGAGTCAAAATCTACTCAACAACATTGTGTTTGGTTTGAGCAATATGTTGAATTGTGGTTTTGCCAATGTTCCATCTACCTAAATCATGTGATGATGGTCATTTTTGCAATAAGTAAATAAATAAATAAATAAATAGTCTTTTCAAATACAGTTAAATATCTTGAAGGGAGGTCATCTTTGATTAGGATTAGCCCTAAGGCCAAGAATTAGTGTCTTCATAAAAGAGAAGGCAAATGACCCATAGAAGAGAATACGAGGTGAAGCCAAAGGAAGCGATTGGAAGGATGAGCCCACAAGCCAAAAAGCACCGAGGAGATCCAGGGAACACCGGGCATGACAGCAGCCACCAAAGGCTGGGAGACAGACATAGAACGTATTTTTCCTCACAGCCTCTTCAAAAAGCCAGCCCCCTAAGACCCTCATTTTAAACTGGTGGAAGCAGAGTTTGTTTTTCTAAAGTACTCAGCTTGTTGAGCATCTTTTCATGTGCTTATTATATATATATATATATATATATATATATATATATATATATGTCTGTTGTTAACGAATCCATTAGAATCTGGTCCCTATTACTAAAAACTTGAATTGTTTGATTATTATAGAATTTTTTACATGTTCTAAATGCTAACCTACTATCAACTATATGATTTGTAATATTTTCTTTCAGTCTAAAATTTTTTCATCTTCTTAATCATGCTTTTCAAAGAGCAAAATTAAGACTTTTAAATGAAGTCCAATTTTGTCTTCTAAGCTTCTAGTTTTGTTGTAATGAAAAATCATTGCCTTTCCCTGTAATTTTTTTATAAAAGGCCTATGATTTTGTTTTTATATTTAGGACTCTCAACTATTTTGAGTCAATATAAGTTCATTATGTATTTTTACTTATTTTAAAATAAATATGGTATCTTTCCTTTTCATTTGAATCTAGGTAGGGCTCGGATATGAACTGCTTACTCCAGAAGAATGCCCCGTAATTGCTGCTATGTGTATGGGGTCCTTTCATTCAATAGCTCATTTGCTTGATATACAGACTAATTATATACTGCCTAATTGGCTAATTTCCAATTAAGAGAAGATGGCTGGCCACACGTGAAATACTGGTTAGTACAAAACAGAATGCAAATAACATATTCCTAATTATCAAGAGGGTCTGAGTGGATCACTGCAAAAGTAAATTGAGACGAGGCTAGTGGTTGTTCAATCTCTCCAACATGTGTTGTGCTGCTGTCCCGAAGTCCCGCCGCCGAGGATGTTCCACCGCACGGCAGCCCTCCATGCACCAGATTGGAGCGTTGCCCGGTCGGGGCTATTTTCACCATCATTTGCTGTGCTCAAGTGCATGGCTGCAGCCGCTGTGCAAACCCATCTTATTGAAAGTCTTCCACCTTTTTGTTGACCCTCCAGTTGACCCAGCTTCTCCAGAAAGTGATCCCTCCAAGACCTATACGGAGTAGAGGAGCTGCAGCCTCACCATTCTTGCATGGGAGGAACATTCTGACTCTATTTCTTCTGGCAGTCCCTGGTACAATAGTCTTCACCATCATTATGCAAAGTGATTCTTTTCTTGCTTTCTTTATTCATTTTCCAGGTTTGGCATGCCTACCAAAAAAAGTGTAATAGCGTAGGTAAGGCTTCCCCAGTCTTCAAGGGACGTCTTTGCCTTTCAACACTGTGGCAGTCATGTACTTGTGTGTCAATTTCATGATTGGGAGTCCAGGGGTGGAGTCTAGACTGTCAATCTGGAGATAGCCAATGAGACCTCTGTGTGGGCACGGCTTTCTCCTGAGAATTCTGGGAAGTCTCGCGGTATTTCCTGATTGGAGAAGAGAGACTTGACTGAGTTCCTGGGAGACGAACTGTTGAGAAGATGAGATGACAGCATGCTGATCAATTCTGATTTCTGGAGGCTGTAGGAGCTAGCATGGATTTACCCTGATGGAACCAGACATCTAGAGCCAGAGAAGCCACAGAGAGACCCCTGCCAGTGCTGGGATGCTTCTACCCCAGCTGGACACACAGACTCTGTACCCACTGGCCTGTGATTGTCCTAGTGTCGTTACACATGCTTTGTAATTTGGAAGGAGACTTTATGGACTAGGCTAATAATGGACTTATGACCTTGGACTGGACCGGGTTGGGATATTTTCTCAATGTTCCATTCCTCTTGTATATAAACCTTTCCCTTATATCCATATGCATGTCTATGAATTTGTTTCTCTAGGCTACCCGGCCTAACACAAACACTTTAAAGAGATTTTGTTGTGTAGCACATTGGACTAGTGAAACACATCATATGATTTCTTGACTGCTGCTTCCATGAACATTGACCGTGGATCCAATCAAACTGAAATCCTTGACAACTACAATCTTTTCCCCACTTATTATGATGTAATCAATTAGTACCGTGGTGAAGATTTTTGTTTTCTTTATACGGAATTGTTACTAAAATGAAGATTCTTCATCCAGAAGTGCTTCAAGTCTACATTGCTTTCTGAAAGCAGGGTTATACCATCTTCGTTGCATGAGTTGTTAATGAGTCTTTCTCCGATCTTGATGTCACGTTCTTCTTCATATACATTTATCTTTGGAGTACTTGTTCAGAATAGAGATATCATACATATGGTGAAAGACCAGTGCCCTGATATTTTTTTATTTTAAATTACGCAATACACCTTGGCTCTGTTTGTTCCACTCCTCTTGGTCTATGAATCTGAGACACCATTCTGAGATCTTTCAAAACTCAAAACTGACTGATGGTGTGGCAGTCAGGTGCTTATGTTAATTTTATAATTGAAAAGTAGGGTGGAGTCTGGCCTGTTAATCAGGAGAAAGCCATTGAGTAGCTGATGAGGCCTCTGTCTAGGCATGGCTTTCACCTGAGACTCCTGGGAAATCTCGTGATATTTCCCTTGTGAAGATGAGAAGCTATCTTCCCCAGTTGTTGGGAGTTAGTTTCAGAGACGATTAATCACGGAAAAGACAAGATGCAGCCTCCGAGAAGTTGGAGGAGCCAGCGGAGAGACCACACGGCTTTTGTCCTGATGAAGACAGACCTCTGAAGCTGGAGTGGCATGCTGTTGATGGACCTGAGCCCTGGAAGCAAGGAGCCATGGGGAGACCCCTGCCAGCGGCAGAATCCTGCACCCACTGACCTGTGACTTCCTGAGTCGGAAGCAGACTTTATAGATTGATTGCAGGCATATGGGTTATTATTGGACTTGTGACTTTGAACTGGACTGGGCTGGGATGCTTTCTCCATGTCCCATTCCTTTTGTATCTAAACCCTTTCCTTATACCTATATGTATGTCTCTGAAATTTGTTCCTCTAGTCTATCCGGACTAACACAGCCGGGTTGTCATGATGCCAGGTGACTCACAGTGACCCCCTGAGGGTTTCTGAGACTAAGTGTTTAAGGTAGCAGAAAGTCCAGACTTTTTCCTGCTGAGCTGCTGGTGGCTTCAAATTCCTGACTGCATGGATGGCAGGCCAACATGTAACTGCGACCCCACCAGGACTCCTGGGATCTTCTTAGAACGTCAGTAAGACTGATGCCAGAAGACATCAAGATCTACAAGAAATATCCAGAGCCACAGATGTTGAAATGAGACAAGGGCCTTCCCTCACACCTGGCAGACGAAAAAGCTATGGTTCTACATGAGTACAATGAAGTGTTTCAGAATTCTCATTCTTTGCATGGATTCCAAAATTTGTTATGATCCATGCAACTGAATATCTTTGTGTAGACAATAAAATAAAAGACAGTCCTTCTGGTATTTTCTGCTTTTGGTCAAGATCCATTTGCATTAGTTAGAGTCGCGTTAGTTAGAGCAGCATAAGATAATGTTTTCTTCTGAATCTGTCATGAATTTCTGGTGATCTGCTGTTATGGTACTGCTGTAGCTTTTTAAAAAAAATTATCTTCAGCAAATTTTTCTCAAATCTATGATTAATGATATTGATTTAAACCTTCGGCATCCTACTGGATCACCTTTCCTTAGACTGAGAACTGTTAGGGCTGCTAGAACAGATGGTTTGAACAAATAAACATTTATTCTCTCACAGCTCAGGAGACTAGAAGTCAAAATTTAGAGACTTTTTCTCTGCCAGCATCTGCGGGCATGGAATTTCTTATTGACCTCTCTGTATATTGCCATCCATCTTACTGTGGGTCTAGGAAGATGCCAGAGTGGAACCTTGGACCCAAAGAATGTACTCTACTCTGACTTTTCTTCCTGGGTGGTAGTCAGGTGTCTATAAGCCCTGATGATTTGTTTCATCTCTCTCTGGTCTCAAAACCACTGCTCTTCTGTCAACTATATGGTTAGCACTGATAAAAATGGCAAATTGAAGAAAAATGACCTCACATGTATTACCAAAAAAGAACATTTCAAGGCCTATCAATAAGTACAATTCTATCTATGAAATGTCAATATTTATACATTCACAAGAAAAACCAATTAATATGATTATTCACATTTACAAACCAATGACTACAAATAGAATAAATTGAAGAATTCTGCAGTCTAAAACTTATCACACATGCACTCAAGATGCAGTGATAATTACTGATTGGAAAGTGAAAGTTGTAAAGAACGAAAAATCAGTAGTTGGCTACTGGAAATGGCTTGATTCAATATTGCAAGATCAATGACTTATTCTCTGTAAACACATTTTTAAATAACATAAATGTCTTTCAAATGCTTAGAAAAGTGCCCAGCATACCTTAGGCCCTCAATATTAACCAGTGAATCACTAATCACAAATGAGTTTGCTTTCTAAGTGCTTGGACACAAACAGTGCTTGTCGGTTTGTTTTAAAATTACTGAGCCCCCAAAGATTACTCTTTTGTTTTCTATGCCAAGATTAGAACTATCTCCTTAAATGTCTGGCAGAATGACTCGCTAAAGTTATCTATCTATACATGTCATCATCCTTCAGAGACAATTTTTAAAAATACCTATTTAAAGACGTTAATAGATATTCTATGAAAATATTCATGTCAAATTTTTCAAAAATTTTGGCACCAAATCATTCTTCTATTTTTAAAGTGTCTGTAATGTCTTATTCTTTAAAGTACATCCTCTTACTTAACATTTCCTTTCTGATTAGTTTTTCAGAGACCTGTCAATAATTTTGGTCTCTTTAAAACCCAACTTTTAGCTTGAATCATTTTCCTGTGTCTTTCTTCTCTATTTTATTATCCTCTGTTGTTTAATATAATTTATGTGGTTTTATTCTGTCATCCTTTGTCAGGTCCTTCAATATATTTTTCCTTTGAATTGGATTTTGTTGTTGATACTGAGAATATACTCAGCAAAATATGTACCAATTCAATAGTTTCTACATGTGCATGAAGCAACACTGGTTAGGTCTTCTAAGTCAGCCTATTATCTTCATGCTTTTT